>CAEFZY010077644.1:0-16952 GCA_903066815.1 Brachyrhaphis roseni
GTCTATCTATCTATCTATCTATCTATCTATCTATCTATCTATCTATCTATCTATCTATCTATCTATCTATCTATCTAGCTATCTATCTATCTATCTATCTATCTATCTATCTATCTATAAAAAGTATGGCTGATTCTATGTGAATGCCCTGTCTCTTGTTCAGTATCTAAAACAAACATGCATATGGATGTTTTTTTTTTTCTTCCTGAAACATATGCATTGAGTTAAAAAAAAAAGTGAAATAAAAAAAAAAAACATTATCAGAAATGTGAAGAAGTTCAGCTGTCAGTGATTAGCCCCAGAAGAAACAATCCACCGACATATGGCACCATGTAACAGAACAGAGCAGCAAATCTCAGGTTTTAATTAACTGAAAGATGGTATCATTGGTGTAGTGATGGTAGAAATAATAAACCTGATGATGGGGAAGCATCTGTTGCCTGCTGGTCTTTTAGAGAGCCTACAAAGAGGCTTTTAACTTCTGCGCTCAGGGAGATGCACGACTTAGCTAATAATGTAAGGGCTTAAGTAAATACATTGCTCTGTCTTAGTTTTATCTGATTACAGCAACGACATGTGATAACTTTTAGAGAGACACGCAGCTGTCAGGCGGCCCCCGACCCCGTGGATGCATGAGAGTCAAAGTGCAAGACGGCCGCAAATGTAGTTACACAAATAATTAGGCTGGATAAGATATGGCAAAGAAATAAAGCCTCCAAGAAGTTAACAAAGCAAACTGAACCGTTAAATAGTCGTTTCTAGTTGTTGGTGAGTAATGCAGATAAATACATAAAGAGACTTTGAACCGGACAGCAGATATTTGTGATGTCACTCTGTGGACTTTCAGGTTAATTATTACCAATATGCGACACCCGGAAGTGTTGAAGCTTCGTAACACGGAGGCGACGTCGAGCTGAAGAGGCATTTTCACGTAAAAAGGTAAATAGACAACAGCCAGGATTATTTGAGGTGTTTAGCCTCACCTTTGTGTTCCGGTTAGAGTCACAGGTGCACGTGGAAATAACCTTCGACTACGGATGTAAGTGGACTTGCTACATCTTTAGGAATCTGAATATACATATAATATACAAATATACAGCAACACCTCCTAGAATAGTCATTATTATTGTACTGTTTTGTCATTGAACTTTCTCAGTTATACTTTTTTTTATAAGAAGAAGGCATCCAGGGTTTTAACTGCTTGAACATAAACATGAACTTACTGAGATCTAACCTTATATACAAAAACTTTAGATATGACCAGAATGAAAATGTTAATCAAATACTTACAATCAGTTTGATCAAATAACTACACATTGTAATATTATTTACACTGTATTAAAGTTGTGCTTCCTTCTTTAATTGCAAGTTTATTTACTAAAAATATTTATATTAATATGGAGGGTTTCTAATCCTTTACAATAGACCTAACAGTTATCTTGCTAAAAGCTCCACTTTACACATATGGCAATTTTATTGACACTTTTATAATATGAGGAAAGGAGATTAAGTTTCTTTTTTTTTATATAATTTAACTGGGCTTTTTCTTTTTTTTGTCCTTGAGCACTGATTTGGGTTGGGAGAAAAAAATAACTAATTTGAACAAATTAATGTTATAAAGATATCTTTCACCCCATTGGCTAAATGGCCATTCGGTTTCATTTGAATAAGTACAGCTATCTAGCATTTGTTAACGAGACAGCATGTTTCTGGAGTAAATCCTCTAATTTGATCAGCTTAATTGCAATGGATTTTGTAAATATAAAGATTGAATGCTGCAACTTTGTCAGTTACTGCAAGAACGCTTTAGACCTAATCTAATAAAACGGCATAAGAGAACCTTTGCAAAGCCACTTACCCAGTAAAAAGGCTTGCATATCCATTAGGCAAAAATTCCCTTAGACAGAAATAGATAGCAATTGATCGGGACTTCCTTGAAAATATGTGATCGCTCCCCCCTAATCTGCGATTTGGTGAAGTCAGACGGTGGTCTCCGAATGCTGTTTTGTCACTGGTCTCACTTGTCATTTGATCCCGGATTAGGCGCCCGCTTTTTCTTCGAGAGCCTAATAGGCCTCATCAAGAAGTCAATAATGCAGCCATTTAGACTAAGAAACCTCCCGTTCCTCCTGCAGGTCAGCATTGTAAAGGATGTAATTGTCTTTTTTTTTCACCTTTTGCACATTTTGTTTTGTACTTATTGCTAAATTTACAAGTTTTCCTTATCAATGAATTAGATTTTAAAAATGTTTTCCTGTGCCAGAAAAAAAAAACGTATTGCATTTTGATGCTCCTTTGCTTTTCTAACAGATCTCCAACATGTCTGAAGAGAGCAACAAGCTGGACCCCATCTCTGCAGTCGGAATAGTTAGCTCACTCACCAAAATCCCTGACGGCTACTACGTTGTGAGTAGAGATGCTACAAGATGATCCTAAATAACTGGATAAGGAACGACACAGGGATAATAACTCTCCATCACTGGCTAATAGAAATATTTCAGCATTTCTTTACTGTTATTTATAAACAGTTGTATTTGCGTTAAAAGGATAGTGTCATGATTTAGGCAAATTGCCTCAAAAAAGTACCAGACTCATAAGTTTCTTGTATTCTGTTAAATTATAACCACAAACTTTATTGTATTTTATTAGGATAGTGATAGACCAACACAAAGTAGCACATAATTATGAAATCGAAGGAAAATGATACGTGGTTTTCTAAATTTATGACAAATAAAAATCTAAAAAATTCCCTCTAAATCAATTCCCTTTATTAAAATCCAGTGCAACCACTTTAGTTCAGAAAGCACCTAAGCAGAGTTCACCTGTATGTAATGTGAGCTCTTATGTAAGCTGTGTGAAGACCTGAGAGGTTTGTTACAAAACGTCACTGGATATTAAAAATCCTTAAAACTATGAAAGGTGCAGACCAGATAGATCAAGGATAACGTTGCAGAGAAATCCTCTCCACACTGTGATCACTTATTTACACACAAACACTTGCACTGATGGCAGGAGCGTCGCCATGCAAAGTGTCCGCTGCCATCTGGAGCATCTTGAGGCGCCTTGCCTTGCCCAAGGACACATGGACAGGTGGACAAGCTGGAAACACTAAAGCTTGCTGTAGATAACCTGTTCTCGTACCTCAGCCAAATCTGCTGTCAGCTAGCTTCCTTTAGCTGACAATACTCTTGTGTTATGCCACAATACTTGCATTTTAACTTTATGAAATGTAACATTTAGCTTAAATGTCTTACTGTGCGTTCTTCTTTTTAAATTAAATTATGAGAAAAAAGTAAAAGAGACTAGTTTAGCTGTCTAATGTTGTCTTTCACTTGTGTTTTTTGCTGTTTTTAAGTGTGATTTCCATTCAGTAATTTGACTTGTGTTTTGTCTGACCCTGGGGCTACTACTATGAAATACAGACATAGTTAGAAGGTCATTGAGAATTAAGGAGATGCAGAGAGTAGCTTGGTCAAGGCTGCCAGAGTTGAAAAGTGGAATTCCTTCCAAAATTTATAAAAATGATGAGATCTGTGCTGTTCATGAACCTCTAATGTTTCTTAAAGTCTCTGTTGAACTTTGTGAAATCCATTAGGGATTTTAAAAGTCCCATCAAGTGTGCTTGATGTTTTTGTTGTTAATATCTTTTTTTTTATTTTTCAAGAAATTGAAGCTAAGTAAACAGTGATAGCTAAATTGTAGGAAAGCTCACAATTTACACTGCAATGCCTTATTGTCAGGCTCTCTACGACTAACTTGTTTAAGGACTGAGTTTGACTTAGTTACCATGCAGCTGGTGTCTCACAATAACAAAAGCGGGCTCTGATGTGAAGCATTGAAGTTCAACCTAATTCAGAACTTTTTTGTTGTTGTTGTAGATCAAGTTGGCGCGGGTTGAATAGAGAGGAGCATGTGAAAGTTAAACAAAGCTCCAAACAAGCTCAGGGGCAGATCTCTCTTCCTCTTTCTCTCTCTTCCTATTCCGACCTCTTTTTTTTACACCTCATGCCCGCAGTCCCTCCTTCTTCCAGTTCTTATCTCTTCCTGCTCCACCCTACACACCCAGCTTGCTGGAATCTCTGGCAGATGATGGTGGGTGGAATAAGAATGAAGCCACAGGCAGGAAGACTGCATGCACATCACAGGATAGTGACAAACAGAAAGAAACCCCATCAGACTTCCCCCCTGATTGCAGCGCCGTAGAGCATTAATACATTTTGGCTGATGTGCAAATGCCGTTCTCTGTGTGTGTCTGTGTGGGGGGGGAGGGGTATTACAGGAAGAGTTTACAATCTAAAAGTAAATCCACATTCTGCTGACTTGAGAAGAAGATGGTGGGAGTGTAGATCCATAAGTGATGGATGATCGCACATCCACAAAAACAAAGCTGAAAGCGACACAATTTTTAAAATTATCACCGAGAGAATTTAGTGAACAATATGAAGCTGTTGAACTACAGTACAGATAACCAACCAAATAAGTATTTTTATTAGAGATGAGTTAGGTAAGTTATTGAACACTTGAGATCGGTCAGTTTAGGAGATTTTATTTTTATAATAACACATCACTCTGACATTAGAATTTGGTAAATGCAACAGTTTTTAATTTCCCCAGTTTTTAAAGTAGCATCAAACTACATTTACTCTACTGGGATTGTATGGCACTCTGTAGCTCTGGTCGTGTTTTGTGGTCATATTTCTACAAGAAAATGAACCTCTCTCCAAGCTTCATGTCTTTTGTTGCCTCTAATAAATTTTGTTCCAGTGGTGCCCTGCGTTTAACGCCGTCCATCCTGCTGAAGATCAGCATTCCCACACTATGGTACTACCTCTACTGTGTTTCATAGTGAAAATTATTTCTCTCAAATAATGTGTAGTGTGTAGCAAACCAGATTACACCTTGCTTACTTTTAACAAGGGTTTTGCTCTTGTCGCTCTTCCATCATTGTCGGATTTGTCTGTTTCTTTAGCACTCAAGATGTCAACTGATTATTTTTCACCTGAGCTATGGTTCTCTGCAGCTCCTTCAGTTATAAACCTCTGAGCTGCTTTTTAGATCGATGCTATCCTTGCAGTGCCTGTCAGTTTAGGTGGATGGAGGATGGCCATGTTTCTCTGAGTTTGGAGCCTCAAAGCCTCTGTTTTCAGATGATGAACTGAACAGCTGTTCAAAGTTGGGAATATTCTTTTATGTCCTAAACCTGCTTTAAACTCCTGTTCAACTTTATTCCTCACCCATCTGCTGTGTTCATTGGTCGTCCCGATGCTGTTGGTTTAATGGTCTCTAGCAAACCTCTGAAGCCTTCGCAGAACAGCTGGGTCTATAGGAAGTTAAATTAAGCACAGGTTAACTCTGTTTACTAATTAGGGGACGTAGGAAGGCAGTCGGTTACACTGGATTTTATGTAGCATATTAGAGTCAAAGGACTTCAACGCAAATGCACACTATACTCTTCAGATTTTTATTTCTACAAAAAAATATATAAACATACGTCATTTTCCTTCTACAATTATTTATTATTTTGTGGTGGTCTATCCTGTAAAATCATTTGATTTCTTATCTAAAGTGCCATCAAAAGCAGTGAAGAAAAAAAAAATTGGCAGCAGATATTTAATCAAACTTTAATTTCTTTATTATGAGATCCTGTAAATTTTACACTTTGCCCAGAAGCATTATGTCTTTTTTGTTCTGTTTAGCCCACTGCTATGTTTTTATCTTTCAGAGTTAATTTGAATATTTACATAGCATTTAAATACATTTTATTTTATTTCATTTTATTTCTTGTTCTAATGAAACTGGAATTTTTAGGAGAAATAAAAATCTGTAACAACACTCTTTAAAGTGAACTTTTTTGAATATGATGTGTCTGTAAACCTGACATAAATTCTCCAACTGAATGGGTATTTCAGTAGTTTTGTTGTAGATTAAGTCTGTAAAAATGTACCTTGAAGTGTAGGTGTGGCCAAGGACTAGCATTTAGTGTTGATAAGTTTCCATGTATTTACTTCATTTATATATGGAAGATAATGTGTGTTAGCTCTTGTTTTTATCAAGGCTACAGATTAAATTTCAAAACATTATCCCACTGTTGGGAGTTTTCAGAAGTTGAATAGAATATTTTGAGACTAATTTGTGTGTGAATGCTGAAACTATAAGCTTTTGATCAGAAAGCACAAATAACAGAAATGCCAACTATTTTCTTTATTTTCATAAATACTGATGGCAATAAAAAATGAAGCTAGAACAGCAGCCCTACTTAGGAAAGCAAGACACTCTTATATGCATATTTTTGGATCAGTAAGTGTTGAAATCTTTATACACAGACCTCTATGCACTTTTTCCCCCTCAAGAACCTGTTTTGATGTAACTTTCTAGTATAATATGTCTTTAAAACATCTTTTAAGCAATGCTACACGGTCTTTAATCTGCTGATTTGAGAGACGAACAAAAATATCATCTTTACATATTGGCTCGCTTATCCAACATTAAAAAGTGGAGGTGTCAGGATATTAAGCTGTATATATATATTTTTTAATATTAAAAATCTTCACAATCCTCCCTAATAGTGACTGCTCCATGCCCTTTGAGCACATTTTACATGCAGATCAAAGGGCAGATTACCTATTTTGCTCTCTGATATGGGACTCTTACATCTCTGAACTTGAGCAGGTCGATGCAACGCAAGGGAGCGCGGGCCCAGATCAAACGCTGTTCCACAGGGATCAGGAGATTTGCTGGAGCACCAGCCACCACCCGACATCAAACACCACAAGCAGACTCTCACACATTCACACCCTGTGCAGGAGTTACAATCAGGATGTGCCAGCAAACTCTTACCTCCATGTTCAACTCAACAAATTTCTAGTTTGTTTAAACTCTCAACCCACAGGCTAAATGTCACGCTATGGAGAATCATACAAACCTCAACAATAGTAATTTAAACAGATTTTTATTATTATTTAGATTTTGTCATAGAAACCTTAGATTTTTAATACCCTCTTCAAAGGCGTTCTCGTGCCTTTTGAAGTAAATTCTTTATTTTAGTCTTCACTGAGAGAACATCATTGTTTTCCTTTAATATTACATGTTTCATAGTATATGACCAAGTATAATCCCTGTGTGTTGTTAAATTTGACTTTTAGGGGTTGGAACATTGGAAAAAAAATTATGAATGATTCATTATTTTTTATATCAGCAGAGACTGGTTGGTTTCTCAAAGTAATTACAGTTACGCAGTTGCTTTTCCCACAAAAACATCTCTTTCACTTTTGTTGAATTTGGAATGAAATGCTATAACCATATAATCTTAAATAAGATTGTGCTGCAAATAAAAATAGTGGATAAAGTGGAGTTTGAACCCTGCTAATTAAGGTTTGGACCCCATTGAAAGAGAACAAAATAGCTAATTGATGCATAAAGCTATGCCCCAATTAGCTATTTGGGGCATAGCTTTGTTATGAGACTGCATGCATTTACATGAGGTGTGACGGCATCTTGTATTAGAAATTTTAATCTTCTTAAAGTTTATTGTACCAACTCGGAACCTGCAGTTCCTTTAAGCAGTCAAACAATGGGGACAAAAATGAAACCCCTTAATGATGTAGTGCATTCAGCTAATCCAAAGTAATCGGTTAACTTTAACTGAATTCACTTTCAGGTTTTCTCTTCAGTTTATTTTGCTACAACCTTCTGAGCTTAGCAGCTGAGTAGGTTTTGAACAGTGTTTCCTCTCTATAAAAGGTCAAAGAAGAACTCATTCCAGGTCCAAAATGGAGCCAAAGCTTGTATCTTAAAAAATTATATTTCATTTTTAACTGTGAACTTATTAAGTCACGTTTTAGTATGAGTCTCCGGTTGTTGTTTTCTTTTTTTTCTTCTTCTTTTGTCAGAGTGTATTTCTATTGCTTTCTCCTTTTCTATAAAAAAAATAAGGCATTAACACTTATGATCAGACTTTTCTCATCTTAAAGTTTTATCTGTTATTATCTTACTAATTACATTTCACTAGGTAATTACATTATTCATATAACACCTCACTAGTGTTATTAGGATAAGTGAAACTTTAGTGAAGCATTAAAGAACATGTTTTACCCCATTTAAGTATTCAAAAAATTGACAGATGAAATTGATTTGACCACACAGAGCTCCTCTAAAAGTTATTTGTGCTTATTACATGGCACAGGTCCCATTGTATGATGAGATTCTCTTTTTCTGAATTTTTTTGCAGAATAGTTTGCAGGTGAATAATGTTTGGATTTTGCTCAATGGGCCATTGGACAGAATATGATTATTTTCCCTTTATTTTGTATATCTAAAATAAGCCCCAACATGAACATTTCTGGAAACTTATCAGACCTTTAGTTTAACTATGCACACGCCTGTATTTAAAGATCTCCTTTCACAAAGAAATGCAAAGCCCCATGAATGTCAAGGAACAAACCACGCCCTGATTCCAGCGAACAAGATCCAGTCAAGCAGTTCAAACATATTTCTTTGCGGTCAGACGTCATCGACAAACATAAATCTGTTGTCATTTGCTGGCTAAAATGCTGACGACAGGCTCTACTCATGTGTTTTCTGCTATTAAGTACGGTCAAATATCTGCTGATCCAAAGGCTTCTGTGGTGTTTGTTATGTTCTTGCTTCTGTCTGAATTGTTAGAAAGGGGCTGGTTGAATCTTAGAGGCAGACAGCTACATTTACATTTTAACTTGCATCGGTTGTTGTTAACTTTAATGGTAATTAAGTTTGACAATGTTCTAATCAGGATGTTTGATACCAAGTCTGACATACAGATAAAATGTGCCATGTATATGCGATAAATTCACGCTTTGCTTCATGAAGGTTGTATCCCTTTTGGATGAAACCATACATTGTTCTTTCCTGAACTGTAGTCAGACAGGAGATGTGTATCACTCTACATCCAGATTACAATTGAGTGAAGGCCCCGTTGGGTATTTGTTGTTTATGTGGAGCATAAGGCTAAAACTAGACAAAACTTTAAAAACACAGAAAAATTAAATAAATAAATAAAATAATAAAAGAACCAGAAGAAGGAAAAAAAAAAAAGCTAACTACTTTCTGTCTTTAGTGTAACTTTTTGTCAACACCAAGTCTAGATAAAGGAGGAAAGTATAAAAAAAACAACAATCAGTAGAAGAAAGTTGTAAACATATTCATGATGTGTATTTTACTTGTGTATTTTTTTTCCGCTCACACATTATTTCTTTCTCCTACAATGACCATAGCAATTACACACACAGCCAATTATGCAGATTAGGGGAAATTCAGCAACTTCTGCAACTTTAGGACAGCCAATACTAATAGTCAGCGAGGAGTTGACAATGCTGCATAGCCCAGAGAGCAGGTCACATAACACAGAAACTCCATAAGAGATTACACAAGTAAAGAGTGAAAAACATTTAGACAGTTAAGGACGACCCAGATTCATTACATCATCATGTTCATTGCCGTGCAATGAACATGAATATTTTTCTTAAGAGGAGAGTAATCTCAAAACTTTCCATTTAGATTTTTGGATGAGCTGACCTTCCCGCCAGCAGTCATTGTAATATATGAATCAATGTAATCTAAAAAAATATTCGTTTCCCAATGGTGTATATAGGAAACAGTTGAACTTTGAGAGATTAAAAGATTGCACATCTTCAGTCGTGTCGTTCCTATTTTCAGTTCAAAGAAGGGATGTAAAGCATTTTATTTTCCATGTTGTCAAATTCTACTTTGCAGGGAGTGTTTGATTTGCTCCACCTGTCCCGTTTCTTTTTCACCTGGCTTCACTCTCCAGGGATTTTTTTTTTGTTTCAAGCCTTTATCTTTGAATTCACAGCCGTGCCTTTTAGTGCTTCGCAGCCCTTCACCGGCATTGTCTGTCTCCAGAGATGTTTCATACAGTAGCAATATTAATCATCCCCTCAAGACATGTTTCACAGGTGGGCTCTCAGATCACTGCAAGTGGCAGGTGATTCTGTCTTTGCATTTTAAATCAAATGATATGACATATTTCAATATCACAGCGATGATGTCTCTTATCACACATGTGACATTCCTCTCATTGAAGTCTGTTTAATGATCAAGCTGTACAGAAGTAAATGTAAGGGTGTTAGAAAAGGGCCAATGTGACTTTTTTCATGTTTTTTTTGTCTGTATGTTTCTGTGGCTGTGGCTCAGCGGTTGGTGTTTCGCATTCAAGCTGCGTCGCATTCCTGCTGCCGGCGTGAAGCCTGAGGTGCCTCCTCAGAGGACCGTGCCCTCATTACTCCTCAGCTTGACTTTGGGTTTCACAAAGCGAGCCCTTTGTTTACGCTGACAGGATGTGCTGGCCACTGACCTGGAAAAAGTGGCCAAGACGGGCTGTCTTGTAAGGAAGAGGGAGGCTGGTGATGTATGGGCTCCTTCTGGGACCTTTCATGGTACCGCCGTTGGAGACACCCAACGATCCCTCTCCCCTGCTCGTCGTCTCCTCGTTCTCTTCCTCTCCCCCCGTCCCTCTATCCGTCTCCGTTCCCGACTCCAGTTCGCGCTCTCAGCCCATCTAGTCAGCAGCGGTTTTGGATGAGTCTCCCCACACCACGTTTTCCCCCCTGCCTATAGCCACTGGGGTCATTCATCATTATTGTCAAGGGGGTAATGTGTGTGGGTGGGTGCAGAGATCTATGACTTCTTCATTTGAATGAACCTCATTAGATTGACTCTTCTTTGTAAAGGATCCTTTTAGAAAATAACTCTGGCAGTTATTTAGGTGATTCTCACATGATAGTCAATGGAACATGACGTTTCAGCCAAGCATGTTTGCTCGAACGATTGAAGAGTCTCTGTGATACAGTCTGCACCTTTTTTTTTTTTTTTACTATTTTGCCCAAGCATGCCTACATTTACATAGCAATGGAGTGTAGGACCTTGAGGTTGACTTATGGTGCCCACATATTGTCAGAATGATGCAATCTATTTTCTTAAAGTGATTCTTTTTGCTTATTTACAAAAATGAATGTTCTGCTTTGCGGGTTAGGAGTGGATTTAAATGAACAATAATTTATTCCTCTTAAAAGTTTTCCTTTAAATTACAAAAAAAATTTTAAAAAGATACTGATGCTGCAGGTATTTTCAGTTTACCTGTTTCTTGCTTATTGTAACTATTCTAGGTTTGTTTTATGCAGAAAAAAATGGTCCAAATGTAATCCCAGCTTCATCAGTGAAGCACATAGAAGTTTGGTTTCCTTATTAGAGCAGATTCTTGTCAGGGCATCTTTAATCAGCCTGCTCCCAAGGGATGGTATTTTTAGCCACCTTTTTTGGAGGCTAAGACTTTACCCGTGCAGAGCACTAATGAGATGGAGCACAAGTGTAGGCAAGCGTTAATTAAGGCTAGTATGCAAAGGAAGAAGGCAAAAGCAGCACGCCCATGGCATACATACATTAACTTTATCCCACCTCCTTCATGCGTTTTTTTCTCTCCCTTTCTCACTCTCTCTCTCTCCTTGTTTTTTTTCCTCCTGTTTTTTCCACATAGGTTACACAAACAACAGATGGCTCAGACGCCGACCTGTGGAAGGACGGCTTATTCAAATCCAAGGTCACTCGCTACCTTTGCTTCTCCAGGAAAACTGTAAGCATGCAAACTTCTCTTCTTCCTCATCCAGAAGAGCTTCTCAGTTTGCCTGCGGTTATTAGCGCACCTCGCCGCTAGTGGAATATCTTAATGCACTTTGCACTTTGATCAGTGAAAGTCCCACTTTAAAAAAAAATAAAGGGGGCCCCATGTTGGCAGCAGTTTTGAAGTTTTTACATATAATGGATCTGCATGCATATTTGAAATGAATATTACCGCAGAGAGATATTTTTTTTCCTGTTTATGCCCTCCCGAGGATATTATTTATGTTTATTCATGAAATAACAATGAGCTGCATTTTAACTATTCCAATTTATTCAATCAACACTATCCCTGTGGAGAAAATTGTTACCACCAGACTATGATTTTTGAAAGATCCACATACATCAGTGTTCAAAGTGGTAGAAGTATGTTTTCAAGAAGTGAATAAAGCTTAAAATCCTAAACACAGGTTTTATTTAGAAACACAGAAATAGATTGGGATTATAGCACATTCCATTCAAGTCCAAATGTGAAGAAAAAATGTCTCAAATCGGTTATCAGTCTGTATGAGGTGAGAAAAAAGGGAAAACTTTGGCGATTGGGATGGCAATCCATAATGTCAATCTATAAGTATTTCCTCTTCACCTTAAGATGACTCCACACTTTCATGTATTTTGATGTATGAATCTTTGTGATAAATAGACCTATTTACACAATTACCAATATTCCCGTATCACAATACCTAAGCCAAGATGCTTCACACAATCCTGTGACTTGAATTGCGTATTCAGAGGTTTTCTAAGAGAACCTTCTGCTGTTCTTTGGTCCAAAAAGATTAGCTTTGCATTCATCAGTGACACATTATATTGTACCATGTGTCTTCAGGAGTTTCAAAGGAGCCCCCTACTTGTTACAGGTCTCTGACTACCTTTACTTGCCCCAGATGAGGGGTCTGTTACCTTGGCAACCCAAAGTCCTGCTGAATAAAACATACAGCTGCTAACATTACATAACCTTTTGATAAAAGATACTTTTTTTTTTTTATAAATAGCTGCCAGAGGAGATTTGTTGTCTTTTTTGTTTTTTTGGAGAACCACCATTTTATTTCTGTTTAGAGTTTAAAATGAAGAAAACACAAAAAGAGAATTAACACAGTTTCTTTTGTGGAACGTTGATATTTGTGGAAAAATATGGAGAAAAAAAAGTAACAGTTTTAAACATACCGACAACAAAATTAGAAATGGAAATATTGCTGGTAACTTTAGATGTCTCTCTGTTTTGAAAACAATAATTCCATTGAAAAGCTGAAAAAAACAACATTTATTATTATATCTACTTTTAAAAACATTAGTAGATTCTTAATAATGCTTAGTTATTAAAAGTCAGTGTAAAATCTCCTGAGCCACAGGTTGCAGGCCCATACCCTAAACAATCACTTCAATCATTGCCATTTTTGCTATTCTTCTGTGTTTTGAAATAGAGGCTCCCATTTTAAATCGTTTGACATTTTAAAAAGAATTTCTTTCAGTTGAGCAGCCTTAACTTTTCTTTTCTTCTGATAAAAAAAATCCAGGACCGCCCATTTCACTTAGAGGAATGCATTTTAACCAACATATTTAAACACTACTGCCATCCTAATGACATCACTGGTCAAGCTCCACACTGCTATTACTTTGAACATGTTGCTTTCAATTAACAATTCTGCAACACTGAATCAGCAGCATACATGTCATGGTCTGTTTGGTCTGTTGGTTTTCTACTCCGCTACACCAACAAGTTAGCGGCTATATAGACACATAACTTCAATCAAGTTGGACTGCTATTGTTTTGAACACAACTCTGTAACTTATAAATGTGAATATTCGTTCTTTTGGCGGGGGTAAGGGGGTAAAACTGTACTGCAAAAAGCAATTTCAGTGTAGTTAAGGCCATATATAGAATTCCCAATTTGAGCAGCCATGACTCCTCTGTGTCTAAAATGATCTTTACATTACATTTCCACATAATGTGGTTGGGTCATTTTTGGACCCTTCGCTTGCCTGCAGTCAAGAGTTGATGTGTTTCTGCTTGGCTGTCAGCTGCTCTGTGGCCATAAATACACCTGCTTACAGCGCCAGAGCCACCAGCCTGTCCAACCCCAGCTCATGCTATTGGCTGTCTATTAATTAAGTTTCCCTGGCTTGCAGGTGGATAATGCAGACAGCATTGTAAACAAAACCTGAATTTTTTTGTTATTACTTTGCATCAGCTCAATTTTAGGACTTAATCAAGTCATATTTTTTCTGTATGTCCTCTAAAAGCCAGGTAACTTGGCAGGCTGAGCACAATTTGGCCCCCAGTTTAGTATATAGCATGCAAATGGCCTTTCCCTAGTTCCTGCGTATTATCTTAAAATGTCCGTCCACATTGTTTTAAAAGCTTTGACACAAATAAAACATGACAGAACCATCAACAAAGGCTATTTTGTCTGCCAGTCATTGCAACTCCCACTGTAATTGTCTATGACAAAAACAGATTCTGCAAAATTAGCTCCTGAATTATTTGGAGGGGGAGGTAAATAGTTTGTGATTTATCATACTCTAGGTTGAAGGTAGATAGGCCTCTTTTGTCAGGTTGTGATGGGGAAAAAAAAATCTCCTGGAAAAAAAGGGGAGAAAACAATAAAAAAAAAAAGCTTCATGCATTATAATAACATTCATCCATATTCCTCCTTACGTCAGTGTAAAAACTATGAATAAAAAATGCCTCTAATGGTAATGACAGTCGAGGAGCTGCGAGAGTGTAATCCAGGCATTTTGGACGCATCAAGTCACGCCTGGATCGCCCCACTCCTTGCTGCCGCTGTGTATTATTGCAATTTATTATGGCAAAAAATGAAAATGTAATGGGAGGCAGGGAAGAGTCATGCTTGAAAATGTCAACTACACAGCCCCCCTGATTATTTTTAACTAGTTCAATTCTGTTGATCAGAGTGCCCGCTCTGTCTCCCATCATTGCACAACTTCTATTCCTGAAAGGTTGAAAATGATTGGAAGTTCAGAGATGCTCCTCTCAGACCAAGAATAAGTTTCTATAGCGCAATTATTAGACATGTTGCAGACCATTCTCTTTAGGGATTCTAGGAGCTTTGAGTATATTAGTAATCTTATTTACCTTTTCTTCTCACTGCATAATCAATATATTGTTTTGAAAAATGAATTTGCATAACTGCACACGTTTAGTTTTTTCTTCTTTTTTTTTTCGCCCTCTCTTCGGTTTTAGGAGCCTGAAGTTGTTGTGGATATGAAGCTGATTGACATCAAGGACCCGCTGCCAGAGTCCTTCACACCTGTGCAAGAAACATTAGACAAAAGTAAATAAACAGTAAGCAGTCAATACTAACCACAGGCATCTTCCTTCTGTTTTTTTTTTTTTTTTTTCCACTCACTCCGACCGGCTTTTGCGGGGGGTCCTCAGGGGCAACTTTGCTTGAGATAGTAAATGTTTTATGGGTGCAGGTTAGCTTAATTTATGGCAGACTGTGGGAATAAAATAAACATTTTGCCCCGGAGGTACAAGAGAGGAGAATCATGAGTCATTGTTTATCTCAGCTGGAGCTGGGCTTTTCTTTATGAGTGGCTTATTTATTTATGTATTTATTTGGGGAGAGGACCAGTAGATGGGGGTTATCTAATATTAATGAAATGCATTCCCCAATGCTTTAGTGGGTTTTGAGTGCTACGTATTTCCCCCCCTGCCTCCTTCCACCTCATCCATGCCTTGAAAATGTAATAATATTTTGGTGTGTGGAGTGAGGACAGCTTGTTTATTATTTTTATTATCATTGCATTTACACAGCACTTCCTTGTGTTGCTGAGGAAATAAATGAGCAAGGCACAAATGCAATATAGAAAAGCATGGCAATGTTTTGTTTTCCCTTTTTTTGCCAGAATGAGGAAAAGAGATTATGTTTTCTTTGGCTGTGTTGTAATTTAATGTTTTATTACTTTGCGCAAATCCATGTTTAATGTATACATGTGTCATTATGTATGTATCCCTATCCAGAATATCGAGTTTAAATCCCTGTTGTGCATTAAACTTGATGGAGAATTCACTTGCGTCCGTCATTTTACCTAGAGAAATGATAAAAATGATAATAATGCACGCATATTTTGTGCCTTTCCAGTGTCCAGTCAATTCCCTCAGAGCACAGTAAGTCAGCCAGAAACACAGATAAGACCATTTCCTTTTCCTGGGTTATGCATAACTAGGACTTTTATAAATATGCAGAGTCTTGCAAAGGTATCAATTTTCAAATTTTTTCCTACTTGTTACAACCACAAACCTCTATGTGTGTCGTTGGGGTTTAATGTGATGAACACAAAGTTGTGCATAACTGAGAACCAGAAGTTAATAGAGTCCACCTGTGTGTAAAATCCAGCTACCCCATGAAGATCTTAAGCAATAAATACTTTTATTTTATTTTTAGAAAACATTAGTAGACACACTGCATTCTGTTATAAAACAATATCCCAAGCTTTGAACATCTCATAGAACTTCACATTTTAATCAATGAATGGATCAAAACAGCTTTAAAAAAATGGACAGATAGAGTATGGTACAACTTTAAATGTACAAAACCATTGCTGACTATCTAGTGACAGACCAGGTAAGGAGAGAATTAATCAAAGAAGCACCCACAGTCCCTTGGTAACTCACAGCTCTTCTATTAAACATTGCTACACTCTACAAATCTGGCCTTTATGGGAGATTGGGAAGAGGAAAGACATTGCTAAAAGAAAACCAAAAGAAGTCCTGTTTGCGACAGACCTTGTAGGGACTATAGTATGTAGCAAAAGAGAGTAAAATAAAACTTTTTGACCATGTAATCCCAAACACCATCCTCACAATATGACAGCATAATAGAGTGGTTTAGAGCAAAAACATATTCATGTATTAGAAAGGCCCAGTCAAAGCCCAGACTTCAGTACAGTCAAGAATCTGTGCCTTTAAAACTGACTATCACAAACACTTAACACCCAACATAGGCAATAATTTTATTGTCTAGATGAACAAAGCAGGCGGAGACATACCCTGAAAGACTTGCAGCTGTAAATTTTGCAGAAAATGTTGATTTTCAGAGTTATTGACTCAGAGGGGGTTTGAAACAAAAGCACAGTTCACTTTTCTGATGTCTTCTAAAAGCTTTAAAGATCAAAAATCCACACAATTACACAAAAGCACTTTGTGTTGGTCTGTTATATAAAATCCCAATAAATTACATAAAAGTGTGATAGTTATAATGTGAAAAAATGTGTAAAAGTTGAAAAGTTTGAATACTTTTGCAACACTCTGTACATATATA
>CAEFZY010077648.1:0-14125 GCA_903066815.1 Brachyrhaphis roseni
TATATATATCTATATATATATATATATATATATATATATAGATAGATAGATAGATAGATATATATAAACCCTATATGTTCCAACCCATCCATCCATAATGGCTAGCTAACAATATTTTCTAATGACTGTTAGAAAATTATTATCTCAGTTGCAACCTCAGCGTAACGTGTTGAGAATTTCAAAAATCTTGTAAAATTACAAAAGATTACAGGTTGTGTGCATTAATTTTCTGATCTAGCAAGTCTTGGTTTTTCCACTTACAAGCTAAGCCTTTTGAAGCTTTCACAAAGATGCTAAGAATGAGATAAAGGTTGCACTGTGCATCAAATGACTGCACTGAAGGAGGCAATGCAGCTAAAACAGCAGTTACTTTTCATTAACTTGAAAACAAAGCTTTAAGTTTATGAAATAGAACACATTTTCTTTATGTTTGTGTTTGTGGAGGGGGAAGATCATCTGGAACTCCACAAAGACGCTACCAGTCGATTTGTCAACCGGTCAGGTCAAAACAGAGCAGACCTGTTAACCTAGCGTTTTAGCAATCTGCTCAGCACGAACAGCAATGAGGCATCCTCCACAGGAGCAGAACGTGAGTTTATTCAACACTGTAATTGTATATTTTGAGTCAAATTTGTCTTTATAAATAAATAAGGTTATGTATTGGTTTCTCTAAATTCTCCCTAGGTGTGAGTGTTTGTCCTGTTTGTCTCTGTATTGCCCTGCGACAGACTGGTGACCTGTCCAGGGTGACCCCGTCTCTCGCCAGGAACGTTAGCTGGAGATAGAAACCAGCACCTCCTGACCGCACTAGGGACAAGAGTGTTAGAAAATGGATGGATGGATGTTTTAGGAGACAAGTTGGTCAGAACATAGTAGCTTTCTAAAGCAGCTGTTCTGGTAGCAACTTGTAATATCTGTTAAGTTCAGTGTAATATTGTTGGCACAAACGGCAGCAGATTATATTAACTGTAATGATGTATGAGACTTCATATTGCTATTCTTAAACTTCATTACCAGGGACAAAATATACTTACTTGGATGTCCTGTCATTGCATGTTGTGGTAAGGTACGACCCAAATGCGGAGTGGCAGGAATAGATAGTTGATGTGGTATTTTTAATGAAAAAAAATTACACAGGGGTCCAGTTCAGAACAAAAACTAACAACTATACATAAGAACCATGCTAAAACGAGAGAGACTGAAGCACTGAACTAGGGTGGAATATACCTGTCAAGTTTTGGATTTTAGAATTCGGGAAATGTCACAGTCTGGTATCAGAGCGCGGAAGTACACCTCTGCAGCAAACAGGAAGGGGCGTTTTTGTGCTTGAAGTTCTCTTAGTACACCTATTTTCTGGACAGGATTTTATTTATGGATTCTTTTATTTTAAAAATCACTATTTATTCATAATATTTTTGAAGCATTCTCATTCAGGATATTTTCAGTGTTTCTTTGGAACTGATATAGCCGATTCACCTAAGATTTAAATATCCCCTAACTGTGTGCATGTGTTGAGTATCTGTCAGCTTTTCGGCCCAATTAAACCATTCTCATGGAAATACGAGACAGATCAGAACATCAACATGTAGCAATGCAGACATCTAACCTGTAAAAATAACATGCCGTTACAGCTAACATGCTCCGTTGTCAATGAGTTGGTAACTAAGGTGACAAGCGCTGCTCCACTTCAAATTAGGTGAGTCACTCATGAAGTGAGTGGGTGTCAAAGTGTTTGTCATTTGCAACATACATAAGTTTTGTTTAACCCATGAGAGCATTTAAGACTTCTTGGAGGATTTTTTATTATTTTTTTATCATTATTTAACAAACATGCATTTCTTATGTGTTTTTGTCAGACAGCAGGGGGGAAAAAAGTGAAATAATTCCCATTACTACACTAAAACTGACTTTTTATTTATTTGTACATGAGGTACTGCTTAGATAGCAGTTTGTAATTATTTAACAAAACTAATTTATGCTTTTAAAAAATCCATCCTACTCCTTCCTTTTTACCGATCCTCTGAGGGTTGTGGATAAAGGATTAGTTCTCCATATTTGTCCTGGTCACTGTGACTAATGGCCAGCCTGCGGGGGAATAAGACCAAAGTAGACTTCTGCCACCTTAACACCTCGCAGACTTTTGTAATCAATTCCTCTCAAATGTCTTCCAGTGTAAAGGCAGCCAAAGTGGCAAGGCAAGTTTGTTGTTATGGCAACATTCCACAGATTTGAAACTGACACCCCTAAATGATTTCTTTCAACACGTACGATTTTTTTCTTTTTGTTATTGTTGCAATCAATGTACTTTGACTACCCAAAGCCACACCTACCAACCAATAACTGACTAGCGAATACTTTTATTTCTGTTATATTTTCACCATTTCTTTCACTATTTTCTTTACCTTAATAAACCAGTGGCACACAGGAGTACTGTAAAAGATGTACGTGTAAACATACAAAATATTACTCCAAGAATGCACCTACAACTCAACCAAGGGGTCACAAAAAATTCAGAACAATATGAAAAGTTTTGTATAGCTCATTTCCCTCAGTTAATGGTTTATCAATACATATAGAATGGACAACACACTCCTGACCTAAAATTAATTAATGGGTCACCTCGCATTTGGAAAACAACATCTTGCTGATCACTAAGACTTTTGAGAAAATGTTGGTTACTATTAATCTAAAAGTTTGGGGGGGGGTTTTACTATGTTTTACATAGTGTCTTAGCAGTTCCTGGATTCTTTGTGAATATCTTTTAATCTGATTTTAACAATATGGCTGACTTCTTAAGGCCTCAGGAAGTGGTGACATATATGAACATGGAATCAGAAAATGTTTGGAGATTGCTCAAAAAAATATCTCCAATTGTTAGGACTACAATTCTTCTTCTTGGATCTTAACTGTGTTCCTTTTACTGACCACTGATTGAGTCAACAATTTTTGTCAAGCAAATTCATCCGAGATTGATCGCAATCACAAATGACATTCATGCCCGTGAGTGTATGACAATGTCTGAAAACAGGTGCAAATGACAATTGAGGAATAAACTCTGAAAAGGGATTTGCAAGTGCAGCCAGATGGTGCATAGCCTCAAAACAAAGTGTGATTTGTTATTTTAGCTCTGTCTTACCGACCTCTGAAGTGAAAATATTCATGCAAATATTAGCCAAGGAAAAACCCTGCTGGACAGTGGTTTGATGCTCTCAATGGTATATTGACGATGCAATCTTACAGTTGTTCCCGTCTTAGATGACAGCACTGGAGAGACAATCTTAATTCGCTAGTTTTAGGAGGAGTCTCCTGAATCCGTGTCGTGGTCCTCCTCTAAAGGCAGCAGGGGCAAGGCGACACGAGGGATCACGTACTCAGGCATGTTGGGGAGTCCGGAAATCACACAGCAGCTCACAGCGCTCCGGAAGATCCCCATGCCGCAGACCTCTAACCATTCGTTTCTTGTGGCGTCGTAGCACTCAACATGATAGCTTGTTGTGAAGCCGTTGAAGCCCCCGACCACAAACAGCCGGTCTTCGACTACTTCAATCCCAAAGTTACTGCGGGTGGTGATCATGGAGGCCACATTTGTCCAGGCGTTAGTCTCAGGGTTGTAAGCCTCCGCCGAGCGCAGGCGGCTGTTGCCATCGAAGCCACCGACCTGTTGGGAGAAAGAGGAATGTGCGCTGGGTCAGGGGTTCAACTGAGTCGATTAATATTTTGAGCTCTGATGAAAATCAGCTGGTCACAGCAACAAAAGTTGTTGAAAGGACATGCCAGCTATGGTGAAGGATTTTTCTTTCTTTTGGTCTTACCCTCTTCTAAAGATCATGGGAGCTTTTTTCAACTGTATCTCATCATGAACTCTTTAAATATAACAACATTTTTAATGAAATTTTGTGAACTCTACCAATAAACTTAAAATGCTCCAACATTGGTGCATTCACACCAGTCCTGTTTAGTCAATTGAACTTTGACGGGAACCAAAAATGCAAACTCTGCTCCACCTAAAAAACCTAATCCTTGGCTTGGTTCGAATGCACTTGTCAATGGCGAGCAGACCGGAGACTGCTGCAAAAGCAGGAAATGAACTAGAGTGCATGGCATTCTGGGTAAATAAAACCAAATCAAATGCTCTTGTCTAGCTCTAGTGGAAGTATTGGCTAGTGGTTTTTCATCAGCGACAAAAGAGAAATCCAACAGCTGTTAAAATCTGACGGCTTTCCATCTTTGCTCACATGTCGTGAAGAAGGAAGTTGCACTCATGTCTTCTTCAGAGGTTTTTGTGTCGTTTCCCTCAGTGGTTCTTGGTGGAGCGGCAACAACAACTTCAGCCACTGCAACCGGTGGGATTAGAGTTCGTTCTCGCACTTACCGCATAAACATGACCTGCATATGCAACGACTCCTATTCCACTGCGCTGGCTGTTCATGGGGGAGATCATTGTCCAGTGGTTGGAGTCTGGGTTGTAATATTCAGCTGTCTGCAGGCAATCATGTCCATTGAATCCCCCACAAATGTAAATCTAAAGAACGGGAGAAAAAAGTACAAGGATTCAACTGGGACGTTTTTAATGTTTAAAAATTTATATCCCAGTATAGGTACTTATTTTACTTGCTCATCAACTTTATTTAGAAACAACAAATTACTTTCAAAAATGATGGGATGAATGAAACTGAATATAGATATATTTTTAGTTGACTTGTTTCATTTATGTCAATGTTTGCGAGTGGTGCACCTAATTTAAACTCCACCATCAGACCTTCATCATGATTTCTGACTGCAGTCATGTTTGAATAATTACACTGCGAGAAACAGTTCTTACAGTCAGGAAGAATAAAAAAATGCTTGCACATGTTTCTTGAGCCAATTAACATTTTTATCATCCTTGAAACACAAGTGGGCGTCATTTGACAGAGGAAAGTGTGCAAAAACGCAGGCGTTTTTCAGAAAACACACAGCGATGTACATAAACGTACATTTGAAGACCTTCATGAAGGGAGCTCCCATTTTCGAGACCTTGAAATTAAACAATGTTGGTTTTCACATACATGTAATTATTAATCATTTAACGGAACTACTTTAAGGGTCAACTTAAAAGACTTCAGCTGCAAATATTTGACTTTTCCTTTTTCCTCAGAGGAAGCTGGCTGACGGCAAAAAGAAAAATATCAAGGAGGAACATTTTGGTGTTTTAACCTTACGACCAAAGGTCTGAATGGTTGTCGAATTATGTAAAAATATGCAGTCAATAAGTCATGCTGCCCTTTTTCCAAGACAACCTAAACCTTAATTTTCCATCACTTATTTATTAGTTTAAAGGGCAACACAAAAACGCATGTCAAATCCCGTCGGCCCTGACTTTAAGGTAATAGGAGGGTTAAAAGCTGGGAGATGCTGTTTGTAAAGTTATAATGTAAAAAAAAAAAAAATCTGCAATATTTTGGTTTATTTAGCTTGTCATAATATATATATTTTAAAAATTGTATAAATTTTTCTAAATTATGGTTTCATAATGTCAGAATTAGAATTCCTTGTCATTGCAAAAAAAACAAATTAAAAGAAGAGAGAAAATATGTTATTTGTGTATTTATAAATCTCACACTAAATATCTAATTCACAAGCTAAATATTTAGCTCACAAATTAAACATTTAATTAGGAAATACATTTTTACTTTACTATCTAAACATTTAGTTCCAAAGTAAATGTTAAAAAATGTGCTTGTTAACTAAAAAGTTAAGTAAAAGTGACCATTATCACTAATAGTCTAAATGAACCACATCTTAATAAAAGTCAGACGTGTTTTTTATTCCTAAAACTGTGTGTATAAAAGCAACTGTTTTGGTAATTCAGCCTTTAGAAGATGCTGTTTTTGTGAGCAACAACAGGAGAGAATAAAGCACATCGATTCATTGGCATAATCGATATAATAATTTGTGAATGTCATCTCGACCTATGAACTTTATTTCAGACAAATATGAAATCTCAGTGATGACCTGTTGAAGCTGTGAACCTCTTTCAGATTACTTTGGTACTGAATGATGGACATGATTTAATAAATTTCAATCTGGCAGAACTGAACTTAAAAATAGTTCTTGATGAAGGTAAACACACTTTAAGGACATGAGAAGTCCACTGAATTCAATTATGCCCAACTGACTTTTATTCACTGTGCTTTTTTTTTTATGTGTTTTGGAGGTTCAATCGAGGGGAGACAAGGAAGGCAACAATGTGACAGCAGCCTAAAAAAGGCAAAAATAAAAAACAGTTTGCAGGAATGACCAACATGACAGCTGCCATTCGGCGTGTTCATGATTACTTTTCCTGTAAACTAAGACAACAATAACCATTTCATCTTAGCTTTCAAGGACACTTGATGGTGCTCTGCTTGTACAGATAAACAGAAGCGGCTAACAGAACCTAAGACAAATAAATGTGTTTTATTGCTGTTTTCATTCCACTCACCCTGTTGTTGAGGGTTGTGCAGTTCGCGTCACTCCTTTGCTCGTGCATTGGAGCAATCAAAGTCCACTGGTTGAGCTCTGGCCGGTAGTATTCAGCTGTGCTTAGTCTCATGTGTCCATCATAGCCTCCTATGGCGTAGATGCAGCCATTCAGCACTGTGACGCTAACGTAGCATCGTTGGTAGTACATGGGAGCCACCTCGTGCCAGCTGCCCTTGACGGGGTCAAACTTGCGCACGCTGTTGAAATGCTCCAGCCTGTCAAAGCCGCCGATGCAGTAGACAAAGTTGTTGAGGAAGATGGTGCCGTGGTAGGCACGAGGGCGCTCCGTGTTGTTGGTCACGTTGATCCAACAGTCGGCACGGACGTCGTACGCCTCGATGCCATTGGTGGGACCACCGCCGCTCCAGCCGCCGATGGCCAGTAGGATGCCGGTCGGCAACCGAGGGCGGGCCAGGGGGTTGCAGACGCCGGTCAAATAAGGCCTGATTGAGAGCAGCTGGGTTATAGTCTTAGTGGCTTCAGAGAGGAGAGAGAGACACGATCCTTGTGTCAGCGGATTGGGCAGCACTTTGTCTCTGATGTAGTCTACATCCAAAAGGGCCAGCCGGATCTACGAAGAGATGACAAGACAGAGTCTGTGCACAGAATCGAATTGATTTCACTTGATTTTTATCAGCGATACTGATTGAATTATATTTTAGTATTTGGGGTACACGCGTTTGGTTTCCCTTGAAAAACAAAATCCGTTAGTGCAAGTTATAAGGTGAAAATCATGAACTATTTGACTGAATGTGAAAGCAGACATGATAAGTGTTTAGTTCATGTATGTAATGTTTTGAGAGTTTTCTTGTTTTAACAGCAGTATATGCCATCTGTATAGACTGAAATGAGTCACATTCAGTGCAGTCCGTCTCAGAGCAAGAAACATACAGTCAGGCATCACCAACCAGCTGAATTTAGACGTCAGCATGCAGAAGAAACTATTGCTACCAACATATGATACTTGACTCTATAATATCTTATTTAACCCCCATTCCTCCTCTACACACCAGCAGGAAAAGTATGGTCACTTATTAGATTAACTATAACTAAACTGTGGACAGAATGATTTTCTGCAATTTCAATGAAAAACAGCAACAACAAAAAAATAAATAAATAATAATAATAATAGGTGGCATAGTTAAAAAAAATTGTAAGGATAAAATATAATAAGAGTGTAACTGGTGAAATGCTTGATTCTAATGATATTTCCAGTATTTCAAAGCATTTTTTTTGTGTATTTCTATGTTTTAGATATAGGACGGGTCCAAGAACTTCCTTACTTGCCCACTAAATAACAAGTAATGAAACTAAACCAGGAACTAAAACTCCCAGCAAAATGAAGCATGCTTGTATTCTGGTTATGCTTAAGACGTCCACAGGAAATGTTGTTTATAATTTATAACTATCGTAAACATTGTATTGTACTCAAACAAAAGGTCTTGAATGGTTGTCTCATTGTGGCCGGAGAGCTTTCTGGAAATTCAGTAGACCTTACAAGATCCAGTATACCCTAGCGCTGGGAAGTTTGGCTCTTTTGGGTCTTAATTTATCATCATCTGCGTTTTTGCTTCACTTTGCAAACATGAATGTTTTGTATGGTATAAACTGTTTTGTATTGGCTTGGTTACAAAAGCAGGCATTCCCACTTTTGTGTAATATTATAATCAACATTTTAGTTTTTATTTCACACAAAAAAAAACTGACGAACTCAGTAACCAAACTATAACGTGCATGTTGGCATTAAAAGTAAAAAAAATAAATAAATAAAAATCAATCTGAATAGGCTGATGCGCTTTCTGCTCTTATTTTGTATTTGTCCAGTTTTTCAGAACACGCTGTCCAAAAGAGGCAAGCTGCCATGTTGCAAATCAATGAGTCACTGAGAGTGAGAGCAGAACAGAGAAAGGAACAAGAAAAAGTGAAGCTTAAGTGTTGCAACTAGAGTGGAGAACATATAGTTTGAGTCATTTGCATTCTGCATTACAGACAGACAGGAGGGCAGAATACATGCCAAGTTATACTCAGCCACAGACACACAGACAAACAAATACTTGCATTAATATTACTCCCATTTCTATCAATCGTACGCTTTTTACCTCAATCTGAAGGTGCAACATGTGAATGTGAAGGGAAAATAAAGAACGCATTCAATCTATTAGAATATTATTGAAAAGCCCATTTATTTTCGGAACTTTACCACTAAGAAAAACAGAATATATAGATTAATTATACATAGATGGATGTTTTACCGCCTTAAGCTACTAACTAGTTAACTACTGTACCTTAGAAAAGAGAGCAGGGAAGTGCGACTCTCGCTCTTCGAGAGCATGATTGGTCCACCTTAAAATGGCCTCATACACCGTCTTCTCCTTTTTTACAATCAAGTTGTCTGTTTCGATAATGTCGGTGAGCTCCCCGGCAGAGAGTAGCAGGAACTCATCACACAGGGCGACGGCCTCAAAGTGCTTCAGAATGTGGCAGTAGATCTTGAAGTGCAGCACGGGTTGCGGGCAGACGGTCGTCGTGTACCTCCACATCCCGATGCAGTTGTCTGGGTTGATCAGGTCCTCAATGAAGATGCAGCAGGCGTGCACGACTTCGGACGCGCACAGCAGGTTGGCCGTCAGGAGCAGCTGCTGCACGTTGCCCTCGGTGATGGTGAGGGAGTTGGTGTACGCGTAGTCGAGTATGAGCCCCATGACTTCAGCGGATATGCCTGGTATGTGAAAAATCTCTTGGTCTAGGCTGCAACTCCGTGTGAAGAGTTCGCTGAGGAGAAGGCAGGACAGAGAAGCATATTTTACCCTCGTTCAATCATAACGCTTCAAAAATATATACATAAACAGTAAAAAAAAATTTATAAGAACAGATACTACTAAGCTAATCAACTTGTGGTTATTCCTTAAACTGACAAAAACCTTTGAGCTTAAAGACATAATTGAAATTGTTATCGTATTATAACAAGTGGCAGAAAAAAGTTTTTGTGACATATTTGTGGTGACTGAGACAATCTGTGAAAACATCAATCTCCTGCACCTCCCCTCTGAGCTACAATAACGATCTGCACAGATTCACATTCAAAAACAACCAATCAGAGCCTGGAGGAAGATCTTAGCGCTATCCCTGGGATGTTTGGTAACTAGGACCAGTGTGCCTTGTTACGACGCCTTGAGATGGCATTTGTTGTAAACCGGTGCCGTGTAAACAAACTGAACCGAACTGAATTGAATCTGGGTCTTCAGCAAAAACACTCAGCCTGGAAAAGGGGAAGAAAAAAAGAAGGAGAAGCAGCAGAAGGAGAGGAGCACTGATATTTGATATGCGGCTGAAGAATCGGAGAGCCGAAGAAGATTTTCCATGCTCAATGCCATAATGTATCTTAAACCCGGACAAAAAGAATAAAAAAAACACTCTCAAGAATAAAACACCCAAAACACAATCCCGGTGTGTATTCACAGTCCAGCACAGCAAGGCATGTTCTATTCACAAACAACAGTCAAAAAGTTTCCTAGATGTGCTGGTGGAGACAAACCCCGGAAGACTTGCAGCTGTAATTTTAATCAAGTGTGACTCATGAAAGGATTGACTCAGAGGGGCCTTCATACAAATGGATAGAACGCTTTCAGAGTGTCACAATTCAAAGGCCAAAGTCCAATTTTTTTTAATAGGTCAAAGTTGTTCACTGCCTTGTACGTTCAAAAGCTGAAAATACTTTTGCAAGAAGCACTAAATCACAGTCATGCTATGATTCCTTTTAAAGAAGTACGGGATATTCCAAACTTTTTCGTCTGTGCCGTACATTTGTGCCACAGTGCTTAGCCCCCATTTGCAAGCAATTTTTTGAAATAAGTTCATTGTGATTCTGCACAATTTAATTTGATGAAATATAAGTGGAAATCATAAACAAAATGCAAAAAAAAAAAAAACTTTCAACATAAATTAACCCCTTAATATTAGCCTAATCTTTTTTCAGTAACTAGATATCCAAGTCCTTCTGCCTTACCATTTGTTTCGTTTTGCTTAGGAAAAATATAGATATTGTTGCTTTCTTCTTGTGTCTTGGGGAGTGATGCCTGTTGTGTAAAAATGCCATGCAGTGACACAAACAAACAAATAATGGAGGGAGGAGAGATTGCAGATTTACAGATTGCAGTTTCCTTGAGTAAAATCACCAGGGTGAGCTCAAAATTGACCGTCTGAGTTCAATCGTCGGGTGTCTGACACATTTCTGTTCCTCGGGAAAATCTACAACCACCTCCTTCGGTTTGTTTGTCCGCAGACGAGAGCTCCGTCAGCTCGGCCTCGGTCTCAGTCCAGAACGCTGGACAGCTGCGGAGCGCGAACTTGAAGTCTGAGAAGTGTACGGCTTTTGAGATATATTGACCAACTGGTTTAGATTAAAAAAGAAAAGAAAAAACCTCGTTGCTATGGTTATGGATCACCAAAACTGGTCGGAGTAATGTGTCAAGCAGAAAAACGAGGACGAAACAAAAAGAAAAGAAATGTCGCAGTGCTACTCCAACAAGCTGCCGCCTTCTTCTGCGCAATTCTGTCCCACTTAAATCCCCATGTGAACCAAAACATTTCCCCCTTTTCCAGCTAATTAAAACATAACAAGTTACGTGACTCGCCCAACTTACCAGAAATACGGAGTGCAGTTGCAGAGGATGATCTTGTGAACTGGGAACCCGACGCCCTCGGCTATGATGACCGCATCAGTCAACTTTCCCGCCAAGCGGAGCTGGTTGTACACCGAGTCCTGCTCGCTTGAATGCTGGACTTTGTCGCTCATTTTGAACTGTGGAAGAAATTAGAAACATGATCTCTGATTCGGTTGCTATGCAATCACAGCAACTTGGTGGAACTGTACCTCAGAAACTGAAAAAAAGGGAAAGTTTGAAAAATGTTTACCTTCAAAATCCAACTCAGGCCCCTGGCTGCCGCAGCAGTGTTGACACACAGCGTCCGGCGGATTGGAGAGAAACGGGATGAACAAATCACTCGAACATGACTCAGGATATATATATATGCACATACATATGTATAATTTTTATTTATTTATTTTAGCTATGCCACTCCAATATTTACTGACCAGGTCTGGTGAATCTGTAGAATTTTTCTGCTAAACTCAGAACCAAAATTAATAAAATAATCAAAATTTAAATGTAGATTTACAATGGCTTTGTGGTCTGATATGTCTTTGTTCTTTCTGTTTCTGTTTTATCTCTTCCTTTCACTTTTTTTTTTTTACCCAAATAGATGTGCAGATGAAAAACAGTTTCCATTTTCAGAAGGCAATCCAAAGAGCTTAACATCAATTTAAAGTGAAAGACTAAAAATTTTATGTTTTCTGTAAAACAAAGGTTTTCAAAATAAAAAAATCCCTCTTTAACTGGCCTTTTAGCATGCACATTTGCATTTAAATGTTCTATCAATCATATTGATCAGTGATGTGTCAGATAGTCTGAGTTTTTCTATCCAACACTAAGGTGCCACCATAGAAACTGCCTGCTAAATGCCACAAAACAGCGAGTCAGCAGTTCTCTGGTAACCTGACGGGTCCAAACGGCTCAAACTGGACGAGCAACTCAGAAATGTATTTCAGCCCAAGAACATTTAGTGCTACACAGACAAATAGCAGAATTTTAACGTTTGTCTTTTTCATAAACACATTCCAATCTTGACTAGTTTTACTCATTTACACCAAATGTAACAAAATGAGTATATATTAGACTTATTTAAAAAACACACACACAACAACTTCAGCCTCAAAAACATCACGGCAGTTTACGCAAACATCGTTTTACAAATCCTGGCACCGCTTCCGTGTTTCCCATCGGCTCTTATTTGCACGAGAGCCGGTGATTATTTACTTGGAAAATGGAGGTGGGAGGCGTCGCGCCGCCCATGAGCTTCACTCGCTGAGGAAGGAATGAATACATAAGTTATTTGTTTTGTTTTATTTGGAGCCTGCTCGTCTCTAGATGAGACAAAGCGTTCAGGCTTCACTTCCCGCACACAAGCCGATTGTCTCCATCGCATTTGTGTTCATTCCTATTTATTTTTCTGAGAAAACAACACATTGGAGTGCTACTCATTGTGTCCTAGTTTTTTTTTTTGTTGTTGTTATTATTAGTAGCATTTAATTAATTTTTATTATTGTTATTCATCCGTACTCTGGGAACAGATGCTGCCTGACAGACATTTCTTATAGGACAACAAGTGAAACCTAATCTTACAAAGTTAATCGTGCAAATAATATAAAAGTTGGGGGGGTTTTATATATTAAAAGTGCCTATTTATGCCTCTTAAACTTTGAACCTGAACACCACTGTGATTTGGTGCAACAGGCTTAACAAAAATAGCACACAATTGCGAAAGACAGGGGTATTGCTCGTTTTGACCCGTTTTTACAAATAAAACCCTGTCGTTTATGGTGAGACCCTTTCACTCTGATTCCCTGAAGTCATCCAGTTAGTAAACGCACGTCCACCAGTGGGGAGTTTAAGCGGAGGATAAACAGCTGGTCTTATGTTTTACGAAGGCCTTGGAGGTTTGTTAGGGAACATGAGAGAGGAAACAGCAATCAGGAAAGGTTTTGGGTTCGGGTTTACGGATGTTCAGTCCATCATCTAAAGACCGAGAAGAGTACGGAACAACTGCAATCCTAACAAAATGACTGGGCAAGAAGAGCGTTAATCACAACAGCAGCCAAGTTAGAATCACATCTTAATAGAAAAGTAGCAAGTAGGTCGTTTTTACTGAATGATGATTTTGAAGTGTCTGATTTGCAGTTTGCTATAAACCGCGTAGGGGACGAAGCCAACATGTTGCTCAGTCAGATCAAACCAAAACTGAATTCTTTGGCTTTCGTGCAAAAACTCTGTGTGGTGGAAAACCAACACGGCCTATTACACCATACACACGGTCAGCAAAAAACAAAGTGGTCACAGATTCATGTTCTGGGGGAGAGGGACACAAAAGCTGGTCAGAGTTGATTGAAAGATGGATGGGGCTGAAAGGGAATCCTGGAAGAAGAACAAAACCCTGCTAGAGTCAGTAAAAGACTGAAGTCTGAGGCAAGAGCTCCACCTTCCAGCAGGAAGACGACCTCAAACGTACAGCCAGAGGTAGAACAGAATGAGTCAGATCAAACTATATTCAGGTGCTAGAGTGGCCTAGTCAAAGTCTGAACTGGAATCAAATGACAAATCTATGGCTGTCATGATCTGTGCTTTTCCGTGTTTATTTTCGAGTTCTCTGTGTTTTTCTGTGTGTTTAGTTCAAGTTCTGTGTCTGTGCTCTCCGTGTTGTCCTGTCCTCCCCGTGATTACTCCCAGGTGTGTCTTGTTTCCCTGATTACCCCTTGTGTATTTAGTCCCACCTGTATCCTGTGTTCCTCGTCGGGTCCTTGTCTGAGTACGTGTTTGTCTACCGTTACCGTCTCCACTCGTTTGCTGTGCGCTACCTGCTGTAAGCCCCTGTGTTTCCGCTTTTGCAGTGCTGCCACAGTTGTGGACTGTTTAACCCTGGTCATTATTATTAAATACATCATTTTTCTGCTAACCTGGGTCTCCAAGCGTTTGCCTCACCTCCACCTCAACACCCATTCCTGACA
>CAEFZY010077652.1:0-14717 GCA_903066815.1 Brachyrhaphis roseni
GAACCAGCGCCGTCTGCCTGATGAACTTCAGCAGCATGTAGAACCGGTTCATCGTAGAACCGGTTCATCGTAGAACCCGTTCGTCGTAGAACCGGTTCGTCATAGAACCGGTTCATCGTAGAACCGGTTCATCGTAGTTCATCGTAGAACCCGTTCGTCGTAGAACCGGTTCGTCATAGAACCGGTTCATCGTAGAACTGGTTCATCGTAGTTCATCGTAGAACCCGTTCGTCGTAGAACCCGTTCGTCGTAGAACCCGTTCGTCGTAGAACCCGTTCGTCGTAGAACGTAGAACCCGTTCGTCGTAGAACCCGTTCGTCGTAGAACGTAGAACCCGTTCGTCGTAGAACCCGTTCGTCGTAGAACCCGTTCGTCGTAGAACCCGTTCGTCGTAGAACCCGTTCACCGTAGAACCCGTTCACCGTAGAACCGGTTCACCGTAGAACCGGTTCATCCTTATTAACTCATTAGATTCAGCTTCAGGCTGGCGGAGTCGCAGCGCCTCTGAGCTAATCGGGCGTCAGCCTCGTTTCAGAAACGCTTTCTGCTCCAGCGTCCTGATTTCCCGCCATGTTTACCTGGACATTGATGATTGATGTTGATTCAGTCAGCTGAGCTTCGTTTTTATCCACCTTGAAAAACCTGATGGTTGCTTGTCAACTTAGCGACTTTGTTGCTATGTTTAGCATATTTTTCACAAATAAGAGCAACTAGCGACTTTTTACCAGCTAATGGAGATTTTTATGCGATTTCTGACCCAGCAGTCACTGCAACAACTGAACAACTCGCTGCTCCGACTCGCCACCAGGGGGCGTCAGTGACATGGCTTTAAACCTAATTCAACTGCAGTAGCCAGACTTCAGCCCATAGAGGGCAGCACTGAAACAGTTTTAGGCTAAATATTCTACAAATTGGCACAGAAATGTCAAAATTTGTAGAAATGTTGCTAAGCGTATCGTCTGCAGTGATGTCATCGCTGTAGCAGACTGAGGTGATGAAGAGGAGCTGCTCTCTATTTACCGATGATCTACGCTCTTCACTCTAACCCTGAAAGCTGAAGTATAACGATTATCATAAATACTTTTTTACATATTGGTTGAAACTGTCACCATGTGAGAAGATTGAACTCCTCTGTTTCCTCTCAGTGCTAAGTAGAAACAACCAATCAGAGCCAGGAGGCGGGGCTTAGCGCTGTCAGCCACAATATTGTCTGTGGGGTTGATTCAGTCAGCAACAAGTTGATTCAGTCAGCAACAAGTTGATTCAGTCAGCAACAAGTTGATTCAGTCAGCAACAAGTTGATTCAATTAGCAACAAGTTGATTCAGTCAGCAACAAGTTGATTCAGTCAGCAACAAGTTGATTCAGTCAGCAACAAGTTGATTCAGTCAGCAANTAGCAACAAGTTGATTCAATTAGCAACAAGTTGATTCAATTAGCAACAAGTTGATTCAATTAGCAACAAGTTGATTCTGCTGCTTTGATTCTCTTTAATGAAGAGAATCGTTTGTTGCCGTCTCAGATAAAGTGATAAACTCTTCCTCTTCCTCTTCCTCTCATCCGTTGCTATGGATCCTGTTGAAGCTGCTCTGAATCGATTCTCGTTTTCTTCAGTTTTCGTCCAGAGGAAGTGTCGCCTCTTTTCTCTCCAGCTCTTCCTGTGAGGTGCGGCGTTCCTCAGAGAGCAGGAACAGGAACCAGAAGGAAAATGTCTCCGTTCTGAGCCGTGGTGCTTCCACCGCCTCGCCGGTTTCCCCTCCGTTTGGCTTCAGTGTCTGCTGGAGTTATGGATCACGTTCCTCAACTTTTCAGCAACAAGTTGCAGTTTTATAAATGCTGTTGGTGGAAATGAAAGTCTGTTGGGTTTCTCAGTAGAACATGGATGAGATAAAGAAAAGTTTCCTCATTTAAATGTTAGATCTGAACATCAGATGCTGTTTGAAAGTCAAACCAGAACAGATTTGATCCACCAACGTTTTAACTTCCACATTTTAAAAAAAAGGACTGATTTAAAATGTAGTACCTGGAGATAAATTTATTTTAAATGTAATGTTACCTGGAGACGACTGGAAACATTAAACACAAGGAACATTTTATCAGCAAATATTCAACTTTACCTTTAAATTTACTCATTAGCATATTTCTCTGATAGCAGAGAAGAAATTTACATGAAGAACCTGGAAATCCTTTCAGTTTCATCCTCACACACACACACACCCCAACACACACACACTTATGCATCACATGAGTAAAAATCTTTCACTTATATAAACACTGAACTAATAACCTTTTCCAACACGTTTATTTCTCCAAACTGAATTCGTCCCGTTTTAATCATCAGTGAAGCTTTTAGAAGAACCTGCAGCTGAAGATTGTTATGAAAAGACGAGCGCTCTGCGCCCGCTTCGCCTCAAACCGGCTCATAAAACAGACAGCAGAAGAGTTGAGTGTCGTCGTCGCTGCGTCTCCAGCCAATCAGTAAAATCAATCGGTTCGATCCCATTTCATGCTGTGAATTAACTGCAGCGTCGCATTTTCACCAACCTGCTGCAGGTTTCATCCAGGCGGAGACAAACTGCTGCTTCCTGTCTGGTTTCTGTGGAATGGGGGTTTTGTGGATTACCTCTGAGAACTCAGTGTTTTACCTGAGTTTGGAGAAGCTGCTGCTTGGAGGCGCTAACGTACAGCGTTTTAAAACTAGTTACCATGGAAACATAAGTGTTAATGCCCGGTTCACATGACTTTAATGTTGCCCAGTTATCTGCCACAGATTTTCCTGCTGTGTGTTCAGAGTGGTCGGGTCCAGGCGGGTCATCGGAACCGCTCTGACCTAAAATCTGGGATTTTCAACATGTTGGATCATCTTGGCCATGTATTTCAGTCGGCCATGTTTGTTTACTCTGAACTCACGTTTTTTCATGACTTTTCAAGAGATTTTCCGTCTGATGTCTGAATGTTGCTGAGTGGAATTGGATTGTGATGCTGCCGGCTCAACGCCGCTCCACCGTGTGTGTGTGTGTGTGTGTGTGTGTGTGTGTGTGTGTGTGTGTGTGTGTGTGTGTGGTGGTTCTCAGGTCTTGTAAATTTTACATCTCTCCATGTGACACAAGCATTAAATCAGAACTTCCAGACCCAGAAGTGAAGTTTCACTGAAGTTGTTTGCATTGGCAGCATTGATTATTGATTTCTTTCTCACCTGTTCAGTCTGACAGGTGAATTTGTGATTCTCCAAACTGAGATCCGTCTGACTGCAGGTTAGATACTGACAGCTCTTAACTACTCAACAGAACCTCGTCAGTATGGGGAAAATCATGAACGGATCCAGGTGAACTGGGCTCTTCTCCATGATATTCACTCTTGTTCTTCTTGTTTCCTCCTCTCCTCCCCCTCCCCGCCCTGACCCTTGACCCCTGACCCCTGACCCCGCTCCAGGCCTGTAAGTCCTGCTGAAATCTCTCATTGTCCTTTTCGCACCACTGAGAAGCAACGACGAATCTCCCCACGCGCCTGGGTTTAGGAGAAGAAGAAGAAATCTTCTGACCTCGACGAAATCCAACAAGCAAATCTAGAACCTTCTCCTTGGGACAGCGCCGCCGCCTGTCGGCCATGTTTGTTTTTAAATCACTTCCTGTTTTCCTGCCGGCCCTCTTCATTCTTCCTCTCCATCTCCACCTCTCTGATCTTGCCTTCCAATTCTTTCTTTTCTCTCCCTTTCTCCATCCATCACTGATTATTGATTCTGTCCCAACCTGCCCCTCTGTTGCAGAGCTAGGAATGTAGCGGTGTTAGCAGTGTTAGCGGTGTTAGCATCGCGCCACATCCTGAAGGAACATTAATACTGATATGGAGAGAAAAAAGCAGATCAACTCCTAATGAAGCAGAAACCTCCTTTCCCCGTCGTCATGGCTACCTCTTTTACCTGTAACCCCATGAAGACTGCCTGGCTGTGTTGGCGTCTGTCCACCCGTCCGTCCACCCGTCTGTCCATCCGTCTGTCCATCCGTCTGTCCACCCGTCTGTCCATCCGTCTGTCCATCCATCCGTCCGTCCACCTGTCTGTCCATCCGTCTGTCCATCCGTCCGTCCACCTGTCTGTCCACCCGTCCGTCCATCTGTCTGTCCATCCGTCCGTCCACCTGTCTGTCCATCCGTCCGTCCATCTGTCCGTCCGTCCACCCGTCCGTCCATCCGCCCGCCGCCGGCCCAGTGGACGCTGCAGCCCGTCTGGTCGGCGGTTTTTGATGTGTTTCTTTATTTTCTGGTCAGAGTGTTTGACGGTTTGATCTTGTTTCAGAGGACTGAAGCGTTTTTCTCTGTTGGTGGTTGTGGCTTTTTTAGGACGAGGTTGTAGCCATAAGCCTTCAAAATAAGAGACTCTGGAGTCGTTTCCTCAGTTTGCTTCTGTTCTTATCGCATTAGTTATCATGGAGTGGAAAACAGTAAATCTTTACAGTAATGGTGTAAACCTGAAAAAAAGCACTATTATATAAATACTTTTATTTTTTACCATTGTATAAATATACAGTATTGATTAACTTATGTAGTTTGATTGCAAGTCTTTCACAGTAAGTCTGTTTTAAAAGAGGAAATCATCTTTTCTGTGAATTTAGAGGCTATTGTTGTGTTCACTATTTTCCTGTAACATCTTTGGTTTCTGATTGTTTTTCTTTTTGAATGTGATTCATTTTGCACAATCAGGAGTGAAGTTTGTTTGGGTTGGGTTCGTTCTCCCGCCTCTCCTCCTCTGTCCAGCTCTCATGTCCAGTCAGAAGAAGAAAAGCAGAGACTTGGTGGATCGTTTTGCTCTTTATCTTTGCTCTCATTGGAGAAACGTAGCGTGTGCGTTCGTCTGGAAGACCAACTTAAACAAAAAAGGACATTTTGAATGAGTTCTGTCTGTCTTTTGCACTAATTTAATAAAGCTGTTACTGAAAGTTCCCATGATGCTTTAGGTCATGTGTTTATTCTGATGAGTCTTTATAAGGTCCAAATCCTTGCTGTCCTGTATTTTGTACATATCTTTGTTTTCTGGTTTCTCCAGCTGCAGGTTTGTCCATTTTTGGTTGTTTAAAAAGATTTAATATAATAAACCACCCAGCTGATGAGTTACCAGAACAAACGGCAGAGAAAAAATGTTTTTTGAAAAATTCTAATTAGATTCTACAAAAGATTTAAGAATCTATTTCTGAAATTCATTAAAAGAAATATTGAACTTTTGAAGAGAATCAAAGGGAAATGCTGCAGTTAAATTCATAAGAGCAAAATGGCCATGCAGGACAATGAAGGTCCGATTTGAACTTTTCCACTGAGTCACTTGAAGAATCAGGAGTTTCAGATGCAGCTCCAGAAATTTACATACAAATAAAATCATTTTCCATTTTTTGAATATGAACAAGTGAAGCTGAGCAGGAAGAGCTCCAGAAAGAAAAAGAAAGTTTTTATTTTTAAATACTGATGAATATTAACAATGAATGTGTTGCATATTTTTCTGATTTTTGGAGCCATGAATAAAGTTCATCTTCAGGTTCTGGTCATGGGAGTTTGGACCAGAACGTCTGGTGCGGTTCTGGACAGGAAGAAGTTGTTTGACCTTTCTACTGGCATGGTGTTCCTAATAAAGTGGCCGGTTTTGACCTGCAGAGGGGAGAGATAATCCAGGAGGAGAAAGCTTCGAGTGGCGCTCCAGAGGTCACGCACTTTGACCTTTCCTCCCTTCAGCTGGAACAAAACGCCGCTCTCTGAATCGCAGAGCGTTTACTGAACTTCAGTCCATGTTTTAACAAACATGATGACCTCAGCGGGGCACAGGGGCATCATGGGAGTTTCAGTTTTTAACGTATTTAATGTCATCTAAATGTCTTACAGGGATGTTTTATCTGTGTGTGTGTGTGTGTGTGTGTGTGTGTGTGTGTGTGTGTGTGGGTGGGTGTGCTCTGATTTGAATATAATATAAAATATGAATGTAATATTTGACTTTATTTAACTTGTCCGTCTCTCTGGGTTTATCAGGTTTGCAGTAAATCAACCAATAATTAATATGAAACTCCTGAACTGCTCCAGGAAATATTCAGACAGAAGAAGGACAAACAGGAATTTAATGATGTCACATTTTACTAAAAAAAATAAAATAAAAGTAAAACAAAATGTTCGTTTAGTGTCTGGTTGACTTTAGATATTCTTTTATTTCTGTTTTGCTCATTAAACCTGAACTCTTTATAACTCATTGATGAAAACCATAAAGTCTGGAGGAAACTGAGATCCTGTTTCCACTAATTCCCATTCGGACTCATTTATTCTCTCCTAAATGATGGTTTTGCTCCCATCAACAGCAGATCCTGGTTCAGCTCATCATCTCTTTCCCTGTCATTCAGAAAAGGTTACGTGGCTCTAAACTCAGACTAAAGTCCAACAGAAGTTTTCAGAATCAAAATGTTGGAGCAGATTCAGGAAGTTTAACCAGCGTTACAATCGTCTTCAGGGTTTTTGTCTGATTCTGTTTCTTTTTAGAACAGATTTGCTAGTTTTTATTAGTTATTAGTTAAATATTTAGATTTTATTAGTTGTGAGTTAAATATTGTTTAGTTTTTATTTTTTATAATAGTAGTTTTAGCTTTTTTCTACTTTGGATCATTTTTAGATGCAGAATTTGAAAAGTTCAGAGTTTTGTATTGTGATACATTGAGTGTGTAATAAATACTGAACAGAAAAAAACATTTTTGAAAACTGTTCAGTTATCGTTGAACCACCTGCTGCCTGTGGCGTTCGGAGCGTCTGCTTGTGTTGAGAAAAAAAACAATTTGACATCAGTTCAAAAAGCTAATAAATGGATCAATAAACACAAAAACGAAGGATATCTCTGACTTCAGTATGTTTTACTTTCATTAACAGGATTTAGTTCCAGGTGGTTTTCCTCCATTAGTTACTGTGGTTAGTTCATGTTCAGATTAGATCCATGTGAACATCAGGAAACGGAGCGACGCATCGCTGACCTTTGACCTCAGGATCAATGCTGTTTCATCTGCAGATCTTTTATCTGGAGGTTTAGTTTATTTAATAGCTGCAGGTTGAGCATCTGACTTATTGTGTTCACTAGCAATCAGTTCACTTTGCAGCGAAACAGCTGCAGGCGTTTCAGTCCCATTCATCCCCAACATGAAGGTTCATATTTCACTCACTATTCTGAGATATGGGCATATTTCAGGCCAGCAGTAGTAAGATGTATGTTAGTGAATCTGGGAGCAAATTATTCTCATCTGATCAAATGTTTACTTCATATCTGCAATTCTGATCCTTTCCTCAGTATTTATTCCTCCGTTTCCCTGCCGCTCCGTCCTGTTGGGGTCACCGGGGTCACCGCTCCGTCCTGTTGGGGTCACTGGGGTCACCGCTCCGTCCTGTTGGGGTCACTGGGGTCACCGCTCCGTCCTGTTGGGGTCACCGGGGTCACTGTGATGACCGGCTGCAGGCCGACCGGCCGCAGCGCCGCCGATGAACCCGACATGGACGGTTTCAGTTAGAAAACCTTCTGATCAGCTGGAGAGTGACTGAATTAACTTTAAGTTTTTTTCATTAATATTTGATTTTGCTTTTTCTGGCTGGACGAAACATTAACTTTGAGTCCATTTCTGACTCTGACAATCTAAAGATTAGGGTGATGGAAACTTGCTCCTCCAGCCTGAAAGACCAAAGAAAAAATAAAAACAAACAAAAAGGTTCAGGAGAAAAAACATAAATCCTCATAAAAAAGTCTATTCTTAAAATAAATCACCCAACATGTTTCGTTTCCTGTTTTAAGAAAATAAAATATGAGAGTAAGACTTGGAGTCCAGTTTATTAATACAAAAGACCAAAAAATAGTTTTTCTAATTTACATCTAATATTTTCATCTCTTTATTCTTTGTTGCCCCCAGAGATTTAGGATTATTCTGCTTTACATAAATGCTAAAAGAAAAGATTCATCAGCATGAAAATAGTTTCCACTGCAGTTGGAAGAAGTTTAGATAAGAAGAATAAAAACAGTTTTTGTTGCTCAGCATTTTTATAATCTAATTATAAACTGAACTTCCTGAACCATGTGGACTTTAACACTTGGTTTACTTTGATTATGCCGTTCTGTGTTTGAAGATTTCATTTGGCTGTTTTTGTTTTTGTGCTGGTAGCTGAAGGTTTTCTGCTCTGAAATCGATAAAAGATCAATATGTCACCATAAAAACTCGGCAGATTTTTTAAACTTTGCTGCTTTAAATTCCTTTTAGAGGATCAATTCCTGCGTTTTCAAACCAACCTCAGATTTCTGAAATCTGCATATCAGTTCATGTACTTTAACCTGCTGATGGTGTTTTAATGTTGCCTTCAGTCAATAAACTCATGAAACACCAAAATATCCTGCAGACAGACAGAATTTATGAGCTTCGTGTTTTACAGATTAACCTTTGCAGGTTTTTACCACAAAATATGAGAAATGTTACACTGAATATGGAGGGATGTTGTGTTGTTTATGCCCCAACTCAAACGTCCCACAATGCTCCTCACCTTTACAGCGTCATCACTCGGGCCACCGTTGTTTCTGGATGAACGAGCCGGACCGGGTCAGGCTCTGATTCGGTTCTCTCGGTGATTGGGTCGCCGCCTCCCTGCTCTCTGCAGGTTCAATCAGAACCTGCTGGGTTCAGCCAACGCGCTGCAGTCATTTAGAAATGAGTCGCGGCGCCTCAATCAAATCAGGAAATTCAACAGCAGCGAGGTTGAGGATGGCAGCTTAATGACACCTACAGCTGCAGGGAAACGTTGAAAACCAAGCAGATTGATCCTGTGCTGCAGCTTTCTGCTCTTACTGAAAACATTCAGCTCAGTTTTTAATTAAATATTGATATTATTTATTTTCTACATGTTTTATTGAATCTAGTTTTAATGCAGTTTATTTATATTGCACCAATCCAGTTCATATCCGGTCATAAACGATCTAATCTGGTCCAGATTTAATCTGGATTACTCAGATGCTGTCGGCTCATTTCAGGAACAGTGAGGGATTCTCCAACTTTAACTTTAATGTTCATAGAGAAATAATGACAGTTATGATAAGAATGATTGTCATTTTTTACTTTATCATAGCTTCACAATTTGATGATATTTCATTCAAATCTAAATGTTAATAACTTTTTGCTCTGGTGAACAGTCAATGTCTTCTATTAATAATACTTAGAAAGAGCTCAATTATTTGATATAAAATATAGACACATGTTTATTGTGATTTATATTCCATTTATAGCAGCAGATGTTCAGAAATATGAGGTGAGATATTTCTAAACCATGGCCGGTTTCAGCAGCATGACTGTTAGTAAAATACTCAATAATCTGTCAAATTAAAAATATATGTTTAAAAAAACAACCTAAATAAAACTAAGATCATGTAAATCAGATCAGATAAAAAACTGAAGTTGTGTTGAAACAGGAGGAGCAGGAATAACGACAATAATCTGTTTCCATTAAAACCTGTAAAAAGTTCTGATCCCAAATGTTCATTTTTTTAGTTATGACTAAAATACAGATTAAAATGACCAATGAGTTGAACATTCAACACATCATCAGTATTTTCAGAATAAATGTCAGTTTAATAAGTTGTGAATATTACTTATTCAGCCATCAAGTTTTCTTCAGGTTAATCTGTATTATTTCACCAAAACTAACTAAACTGCTGACAACGAGAGCAAAACTAACAGATAATAAATGTAATTGATACGAGTTTTCTTCAAGCTGCGGCTGAATCAGAAACGTCCAGCTGCTTCTCTCTGATTTTGTTCCCAAGTTTGTTTTAAAACTGCTTCATTTTCTCTTCCAGTTTGATGCAGTTTATTTTAGCAAACAGCCCAAGAATCCGGGGATTGTCTCATTTTTCCTGTCTTGGTTTTCGGTGCTGCGCTGCAGAAGTGTCTCCTAACGGCTCCTCCAGCAGAACCAAAGACAACATGACAATAACTCTGCATAAAGCCATAAGCAGCTTAACAAACCGCCTTCCTGACACAAAACCTCAGGACTGGTCGTCACAATCCGTCCCTTCATCTTCAGGCTCCCAGGCGGCGGCTGAAGGTTCGGCTTTAAAGCTTCGGTTGGAAAAAGATTGGACAGGAAAATGGCTGCAGAGAACTGCTGCTTTAATAACGGCCGTTTATAATCTCTCTGGCTGCTTAAGTAAAGCTGGAGTCATTCTTATTTAACTTCATCACCTCTAAAAACGGTGTACGCGTCTCCATGGCAACACACAACAACTGCAGGCGTGAATTTTAAAAATGGTCCATATCTTAGAACCTCTGATTTTAGCAGCAGAGGTACTAAAATCAACAAAGTTGATCAATAGTAAATAATAAGTTGATAATTAAGGCATTAAAATTCGTTTCAGTCCAATTCATAACATTTAAATTACTTAGAAATGTCATTTACATCAGTCAAAGAGTGTACATTCAACAAACAGCATCAATTAAAGCATCATTTAATCTGAATATTTTCTTTCTTCCAGGCTAATTATTCCTCTGGTTGAACTGAATTTGTTGGAGCTGAAATGATCAGCGGATCATCCAGCAACACAAACCAGTAAGAAATCAGAGCAACTGGTGGGAAATGTCCTGACAGCAAAACCAGTAAGTTCAGAAACGTTACTGGTTCCTCCTGACAGAAGAACCGGCTGGAAAAGAAGCTCAGAAACAGCAAATAATTCAAGTTCTGGCTCAAAAATACACACAGATTATATGCTCTAACTGACTTCCATACCTCACAGAGACAAGAGCAGAACAGGAGGAAGGTTCCATCATCATCATCATCATCATACAGGTTGTATGATGAACTTTTCTCAGGCTCTTATATCAGTGGCTGCGTTTCCATTGACTGTAAAATTACTGAAACTGGAATTACAAAACTAAATTCTCTTAATGGAAAGAAAGACTGAAAAGACAAAAGTTTTTTACTGTGCTTCACTGATAGGGGGCAGTGCTGAGCCCCACAGACACCATGGGAGGCAGAGAAGGAGAGGAGCGTGGAGTCAGGGCAGACAAAATCTAATAAAAGATAAGAAATCACACAAAAAGAAAATCAGATGTGACATCATAATAAATATTTTTATTTTTCTTGCTGTCATTTTGTTGAACATTATGGACTTAATTAAAACATAATTAAGAGCTTTTAAATCAACCAAATGGAGAACCGGCTCAGTTTCTGCAACAACATGGAATAAAAAGTTTCTAAGCCCAAAACTGAAGGAGGAGCTCAAACCTGGGAAATGATTTATGGCTAAAAAGTCCTGGGAAGATTTTTTATTTTTAACCTGAAGCTGTTTTAGGTTCAGTGTTGGGGATGGTCCAGCGTCTTCACGGCTGGTTTTATGACATTAAACCTCTGAGTTCAGGCTGTGATGTTTTCTGATGCCTGGTTTTGTGCTGCAGACTTCCTGTCGCCGGCCAGACGCTGAGCCTCTGGTCGCAGCGTTCAGACTCTCTGCTGAGGAGGAAACATCTTCTTTAGCTTTCCCAATCCCCCATGATGCATCAGGGCTGTGACGCTCCGGCTGGAGCAGCAATATGTGAGATATGGATTAACATCTCTGCCCCAGGAGTCTCTCAGGAGAGACATTCATCTCTCTGTCTGAAGACACATGCAGGACTTCCTGCTGCTATATTAGCACTTTTATTGGAATCAGGTTTGGGACGGCAGAAACTCTCCCCAGTCATCCGTCTGGATGATCCTTCCTCTGCTCCTCCTCGGATGGATGACGCGGCCCAGCAGGGACTCAGCCGGCAGCGTTAGCGCGGCGCAGTCCCTGCCCAGCCCATCGATTGGTCCGGCTGCGCTCCTTCATCATCCTCCTCCTCCCCCGCTCTGTCCTCACTTCCTCTCTGCTGAACATTCATTAAAACATCTAGACGTCTTATCTCTGACTGGCGTAGAGTTAGTGGAAGCAGAAGAGCTCAGTTTCACATTTAATGACCTCACATGTTTCTCACAGGACGTGTTTTCTGATTTAAAGGTGACCTGCACCAACCTATCAGCTAAAAACTGATTCTGCACAAAGTCATTCATAGATCATCTAGTTTCAATTTGCTCAATTCTGCCTATTTTCAGAATGAGCTGTTTAGGGCTCTGTCTCTTTAAATCCAAATACTCTGCTGCTGGCCACGCCCCCAACTCCGTGTTTACACTCACACATGAAGATGACCAGTTACACGTTTTCATGTACAGAACTAAACTATTATATAAAATCAACTTTTTTAGCTTTTCATCCAGTTATTCTCTCATCAAAACATACATGAGCGACCGCCCACTCAGCTCCTTCAGACTAGCGGCAGCGAGTCTCCTTCTCTTCTTCAGAGAGAAGCTCCAGCTTCACTTTGCAAAGTCAGATTTGATAACAACTGAAGGTAATATAGCTACATAATTGTTGTAAAGTGTCTCTCTGTGGCTCCTTAGTGAGATATTAATATTGCAGGAAGCTGCAGTCAGATGAAACTCCATGAACCAGAAACGACCCTGATGCCCCGTCCAGCGTCCTGCACGCCAACGCTGGAGACGCAGCAGTTAGACACGAGTTGTGCTGCAGAGATCGGACAGCTTCGTACCGACGGAGGTTATGGAATTATCAGCTGCTATATTCCTGTGATAAAAGGTCAAAGGTCACGGCTCCATTCTTAGGTCAGTTTCTGTTTAATGTTTCCACTGATTGTTATGCGGATGCATCGATATGAAACCACTTTAAAACGTTTTAAAGTTCATAAATCTATTAGCTTCATGTTTGATCCAGATCTGTCTGCAGGATAAAATCTTTCACTTTAGTAACATCTGGAAGAAAAACTGTTGATTTAAAGGCTTTATTCACTGAGATTTTAATGTTTTCTTTTTATTGAAAAGTTATTTTTCTGACAGTTTCCAACAATAATTTAAGAAATTAATTTACTAACAAAATATTTAGTTCATAAGTGTTTGATGTGAGTTAAATATTTAGATCACAAAATAAAGACACAGTTTGCTAATTATTTATATTCCAAGCTAAGTATTTATCTAAATACTCTGTACTGTAACACTGCAGCTTCCTGTTTTAAAGGAAACCAAAAGGCCTTGTTGCCATGGCGACGTCCAGGACAAAGCGTGCCAGGGGGACGTCCGTCCGTCGTCCTTCCTGGAGACACGTCTCAGGTTTTTAATCCTGGTTTCTGCAGATTATTTTCTTTCTCCACCTGCCATAAAACAGCAGCTTGGCTTTTATTATTGATTATTGTTATTATTGATTATTGTTATTATTGATTATTGTTATTATTGTTATTATAGAAAGACACCTGCTGCACCGGTAACTACAGACATTTTGGTGGATGTGTGTGTGTGTGTGTGTGTGTGTGTGGGCGGGGGTGTGTGTGTGTGTGTGTGTGTGTGTGTGGGCGGGGGTGTGTGTGTGTCCTGCAGGTTCTTACTGTGTTTTCTCCTACATGGACATGTTTTAAAGTCCGGTCTCTTGGCTGCTGCAGGACAAGAAGCTTTAGACAATAATTAGACGAGAACTCTGAGGAACAACGAGCTGCTTCGCTGTAAAGGAGGTCAAACTCTCCTCCACCTGCACATCCACCCAGCTGCCGATGCTGCCACCTGAACGGAGATAAATGTGATCAAATTAGAGCTGAACTAAAGTTTCTGCTGTTCTTTGGTTCACATTGTTGGACAAAAACTGAGCAAATTACAAACAAAATTGTTTAATAACTAGGCTAGCACGTTAGCTTCGGTTGCATTTACCCAGAATGCCCTGCGCTGTAGTCCACTTCCTGCTTTTGGAGCGGTCTCACATTCAAACCAAACCAGAGTTCACTTCAACTGAACCCAGGCTAAGGTTTGGAGGACCAGAGGTCAGAGGTCAGAGGTCGGTTTGTGTGGGAATGAATTCCACCAGCTCTGTTCCACAGAGAATATTTTCACTTTCCTCTGGATTTATTAAAGTATATTAGAGTAAAAGCAGCTTCTTAACATCACATTAAACTCAAATTTAAAAAGACATGAATACGTCTGCATTGCTTTGCATGCTGCACATTTTTGCATTTAGGGCTTTGCAATACATAAAAAAGAATAAAAGAATATCATTTCAGCAGCAGAGATTTGTAGCAAAACTCTCACAGGTTTCCAAATAATATTTTACAGGAACTTAAAGCCAAACAAGATTTTTGTCTTTACAAAGTTGGACGTGGATATTTTGTGACTTAGCAGCTGAACATGTTCTGACGTCCAGCCTTCATCAGGAAGCTGCTGTGTTAAAACTTCACCAGTTTTCATCAATGACATGACAACCAGCCACTGATCCTTCTTCATTTGGCTGCATCAGTCTCCTCGCCCAGCGCCTGCTTTTTGTTTCTGTCGCTATAGCTGGACTGTTGGGGGCAACAGATGCTGCAGCATCTCCACAATGCTGCAGCATGTCCACTGTGCTGCAGCATCTCAACGGTGCTGCAGCATCTCCACAATGCTAAAGCATCTCCACGGTGCTGCTGCAGCATCTCCACGGTGCTGCTGCAGCATCTCCACGGTGCTGCTGCAGCATCTCCACGGTGCTGCTGCAGCATGTCCACGGTGCTGCTGCAGCATCTCCACGGTGCTGCAGCATCTCCACGGTGCTGCAGCATGTCCACGGTGCTGCAGCATCTCCACGGTGCTGCAGCATGTCCACGGTGCTGCAGCATCTCCACGGTGCTGCAGCAT
>CAEFZY010077657.1:0-13550 GCA_903066815.1 Brachyrhaphis roseni
CCGTATCGTATCATTGGCTGGACACCTGTGACTCACTGAGTTAGATTGTTATTCGTCATTGGTCAAAACTGATGACTGAGCTCAATGTATAGTTTACGCTGGGTTTTATTTTATGCGCAGCATAGATTTTATTGTGCGCAGAGACTGTGCGAGCAGTGCGCAATTGCGCAGGCGCGCAGCTTAGAGGGAACAGTGGTGACGGTCTGCGCATATTGATACGGAATGAGTGAAATTAATTAATGACGCCACTTTATAAATAATGTGCTTTAAATTTTAAGACTTTGAGTAAAAAATATCAAGTCTTTTCAAGTAAACAGCTTCAAGTCGAGTCAAGTCCCAAGTCAATGGCATGAAAGTCAAAGTCAAGTCCGAGTCTTTGAGCATTTTTTCAAGTCAAGTCTCAAGTCGTGATTTTAGACTCGAGTCGAGTCCAAGTCATGTGATTCGAGTCCCCACCTCTGCTTCAAGCTTCTTATTTTCACCACGGAGAAGCTGAGGCATCTTGACATTGAACTGGAAATTATGAACCAATGGCTTGTTTAATGACAGGAATCCACTGATCTTTAGCTTTAGATTTGTTCACACCAATCTAAAACAGCTAATGCAGGTTATTTGACAATTTGTTTGGATGATTGAAAATATAGCATCATATTAGGGCTGTAAGATTCCTCAAATAATTTGAGTACCTCAATTATTAAAATTCCTCAAGAAAATATTTCTGCCTCAAGCTTTGTTAAATTATATTTTATTGTTTAGCGCACTTTGTTCTGGCTGGATAATTATCTGTATTGTACGACGCTCTCACTTCCGCCAAAGTTGTTAATAAACATCATCTTTTCCGCAGACATGTCCTCGTTTCACATTTTGTCTGGGGAATTCAGGGAATTAAACAGCTTGATAAAAATCTCCGGGTTCTCATTTTTCAGGGGACCAATAGATATCCTTAAATTGACTGGTGCGATGCATGTAACACAACATACTTTCTTTCTCACAGAGCTACTGCATGGTTCAGAGCAAATGGCAGCAAAGTGCGCAACTGCTGTATGCGTACAGGTGGAGCGGACAGATGCAGACAGATTGAACAGAGCGAGCTTTGATGTTCAGCAGAAGTGTAGTTTAAGGACAAACCAGAAAATAAATTTCACGCCATCCCAGTTCCAAAAAATGGGTGGCGAATTGCATAGTGGTGTTTACGCACAGGGGCGCAGCCAGGAATCTTGGACCCCCTGACAAAAAATTTTATTGGGCCCCCCCAAGCAGCTGCTGTTACAATTTTTTGAGTCTATCTGACCCATCAAAAGCGTCACAATTTTAAAGGTTTGCAACTACCTGGTTTTCTTTGGTCCAATACTGATAACTAGCACAATATTTACTGCTCATGAATTTTACATCCAATCCATGCCAAATCACCATAACAACAATTTACAAAGCAAGTGTCAAATAAAAAGCATGTCTGCAGTTTTCTTATAGGCAGAATAAACAATTTTTTTTATGCTTGTTTGTTTGGTCATATTGTGGAGGAACTAAACTGAAAAACACCTGAAATTAGGAAATTGAAATATATGGCAACTTTCATTATTTTAAATCAAAAATCAGTCAGCCCTGGGTGTTAAGCTGTCCAATAACTCTAGATTTCTAAATAACACTATGTAATTAGAATCCTACATTGGTATCACATTGTCAGAAACATCTGTAAACTGACATCTGCACAAATGTGCTCACTAACGTTGTTCTGCAGGAAAAGTTTTGCTTCCTAGAATAACTTGTATCTCACAAATTCCAGAAGATCTGGTTCAGTGTGACTTCAGTTGAAAGACAGCTGCAGTGCAGACGCTGAAGAAAATGTGCAAAGCCAAAGGTTTCAAAGACAATTTCATAGCGATTGCACATTCCAGACATTTCTTCGAAACTTACAGGTCGACATCTATCTGTATCTGTTTACATGCATTGCACAAATGTGCCAAGAGGAAGCTCACGCCTGTACTTCTATAGACATACCAACTGATTACAGCTAGCATCATATGACATGTAGCTACAGAATATTTTCTGCAACCGATTACTAAATTATTGGCGATGTAAACTAGAGTACTAGAAAAAAATTGCATAAATAAACAAAATACTTTTCTAAGCAATGTTTTACGAGTTTCAAACTGTTTTTGAACTTCCTGTAGCATTTAGCTGTTTTGTATTGTTTACATTAGCTTTTCATAAGAAAAACCCAGAAGTACAGATTTTTATTGTTTATTTACTTATTACCTAACATATTGCTTTATGAAATATAAAAATATTTTAGAAATGTGTTAATATAAGTTTTAGCTTACTGCAGCAGCTAGCAAAACAGAGCAAACACTAGCTTATTTGTAACAAGAGATTTGCATGAATATTCACTTTCCACTTTTGTTATTTTGTCATTTCCTATAACAACAAAGCTTTTCCATGAGGTTTGAAATAATTTAGGAAATTCAAAATATTACTTACCTATCTTCACATAGGAGAGGGTCGCTGGGCTAACTATAGCTTGTAGTGAACAAGGCACCGTTTAATTTAATGTAATGGAACAGAGAACTTTTCAAAATGGCTTCTTTTGTTTATTTTCATTCTTTGTATTACAAAAACAAGCAGATAACTAAATAATTAATTTTGAAGGAATTGTTCATGTAAGTTTTATACTACTTGTTTTATTTCCTGTTTACAGGAGCTAGCTGCGCCACGTCAAGCTAATCAGGAACAAATTTCAATTTGGGTTTTGTTGATTTATTTTCTGTCATACTTCATAGATAGTTCAACATTTCTGATAATAAAATAAACCTTGCATTGCTTATGTAAAGTTATTGCTTAAGCCAGGACAAGCACAACCCTGGAACAATTCTATGTTAAAGTCTAAATTATCCCAATCAGTCAACAGACAGCTGAAAAATAGACAGAAATTAGTGGATAGTTTATTTTAACATTTTTTTCAAGAGATAGATTTCTGTCAAAGTTTCATCTACAATAAATACTGAAGCAAACACATTTTTAATGTTAATGAAGTACTGTTAAATTCCCATGATTTGTCCACTTTAAGTGTTTTTTTCTTCTTATTCAGGGAAATTCTAAACTGTTTTGTGAATTTCTACTTAACTATCTGCAGCAGGCAATTCTCATTACTTTTAAAAGATTTTATGGGGAATTCACTGAAGACAATATATCGAAAATAGTACAAATTCATTCTAGATGTAAATCATGCATGTAAATGAGCTAAGCAAATATGAAACCTGGAAGTCATAGGTTGTTGACAGTAGGGTTAAAAATACCTCAGTAAAAAAGACAAAAGTAAGTATGTGGTAGTCCTACACTTCAAACGAGAAACATGTGGTTAAATGTCAGTTTTGAAGCTTGTGAGATAATATTTTCAAAATATTTCAGTCAGCAAGTAAAAAAAAAAAACCACATTGACATCAAATTCAAATTTCAAAAACTAAGATGGAACTTCCATTTAATTTTCTTGAGTGAACCTGTTTTTCTTTTTGAATGGTTAGAAATACGTTGGGCAAACAGTTTCTTTTGTGTTAGGATTTTGTTATAGTTGTGCTTCCCTTACGCATTTATCGCACTCTTTAATTCATTAAACCTGGACCCAGTTTCCTAATTACCAGTCCATTCCTCTTGGCATTTTATTCAGTAATCTTTTTTCTACCAGATCATTTTCATTCCTGTTCAGGTTTGACCTCTGAAAAGATCCATAGCGAAATGCTGATTGTATATAAACAAGGCCAAATGTCAATTTTTCTGCACCAAGTTATGAATCAAAAAAATATTTGAGAAAAAAATGACATCAGATCCATCATCTTAATTAAGTTGAGCGACGTGGCCTATGACTTAATCCGCTTTGTATTAATTGGACTGAAACCAAAGGGAATTTCTAATGACACAGGTGGTAGGACGCTGGTATTTGTGGTAAATGATGCTAGTGTTAACAAGGTAAATTCACAATAATTATTGATTTTGAGAACAAGCTTAATTATCAATTTGTTAGGAGGGTGAAAAGAAAACTAAAATGTTGACTAAAGCTGTAAAAAGTCTCCCTCTGGAGTGAAAAATAAGGCAGATTATGTGGTTTAGAGGAGGGGCGAAAAAATCCGTTTTGTGAATAATTCAATATTTTCTCACTCAGTATGATTTAATATTTTCACATAGTTTCAGCTCTGGAACAAAACCAAAGCAACAATACCTGTTCAAGATGGAATCCCAGATTTAAGAGTTTGACAAATAAAGCCTCTACAGGAAATGCACCAGCTCTGCAATAATTTATAAGGTTAGGAAGCAGTTTATTTCCCCTTCTTCTAAGACGAAGACTGGAAAATGGCTTTCTGTTAGTCCAGCTGGGTTAATGCATTTTGATGTATGCATCCTCCTATCTTCTGCAGCTCTGTGTCTTTACTCTTTTACAGTAAGCAATCATATCAACTGTTTGCTGGAAGTTAGCAAAAACTAAGTAAACATTTGCAAAAATAGAAGTGATTAAACTCTGCTAGGGCTCCAGAGTATGGATGACTAAAACTGACATAACAAGAAATAAAAGCATAGATATAAATTTAGTTTTTCCTTGTCCTTACACACAAGTTTCCGTCAAGAAATGTATATATTTTCTTTTTCATTTCACCTAAACAAGCGTTTTTGTCAAGAAAAGTAGATATTTTGTTTTGTCTATTCCTTATATAAGCTCTCCTTCTTTTGTCATTGCCTCCTCTCCTTTTTCTGTTTGTCCTTTTTTTGCTCGTCCTTTTTCTGCTTCTCTGTGTGCATCTTCATGTTAATGAGTAGAACTGCCTTCTATGTCCAGCTCCTACTATTGGCCAATAGAGCTTTGGAACCAACGTCCCTGCGTCAGACGTTGTGAGGTGTTTACGTCTCGCGCAGTTGCTCGGTGCCATCTTTACAGGCCACAGACCGCAGTGAAGTTGGATATTGGATATTCCAATATCCGCCGAGCAAGCGGCGTTTAGCTCAAGGTTGATTGGATTTATGAACGCTAATTTTGGCCAGCCGTTCTCAAGCTCCCTCCTCAAGCGCTCAGAGGTTCACTTAGGGACTGTCAATAAATTTCCAAACCAAACACTCCAAACAAATGTTAATAAATACCTTGCCTTGTGACCAACTGATACAAAACAGTGGTTATTCATGCTTTTACATGAGACACATTACCCTCTATTAAAATGTCAAGTCATATTCAATATTTCAAATAATTTTAATGTTAAATAATATAATGTTTTCTTCAATAGCTTCCATATTGTGTGCCACATTGACTCGAAATCAGTGTGTAATTGTTGTACCAGTCTGTACAGACGAGGTACACTCATTTTTTCCCATTTTAGATGTTTTTACATTTTTTACATTATTTTATATTTAAAAAATATGATTGGTGTAGCAGCTGGAGGATTGATTTTTTAGGCAGACCTGTGAAGACGCGACTAAAGATAAACACATAGATGAGTTTCTCTAGATCTCGCTGAGACATAAGTCCTCTAATGTTCTTCAGGTGATAGAAGGCCGACTTTGTAACTGTCTTTATGTGGTTCTGAAGGCTCAGGTCAGAGTCCATCACTACTCCCAGGTTTCAGGCCTGATCTCTAGGTTTTAATTGTAATAACTGAAGCTGTGCATTGACTCTAGATCGCTAACTCTATATCTATAACTCTAGATTGTTCCTCTTTAGGTCCAACGATAATAATTTCAGTTGTGTTTCTGTTTAGCTGCAGAAAGTTTTGGCACATCCACACATTTATCTGGTCTAAGCATTCATTCAGTGACTGGATGGGTTCAGAGTCACCTGGTGACATGGTAATGTAGAGCTGTGTATCGACAGGGAACAAAAAGGGTCAAATTGAATAAAAATTACATCATTTTTTCTTATTATGTCAGTTTTGGTCCTCCATACGAGAGTGCTACCAATTTCAGAAGAAAAGTGTGACTGATTTGTTTTGTCTTGGTCGTACTGACGTGGCTAATATTTTCCATGTGGTTTCCCATAAAACAATATAAATATTTTTCTGACAGCAAAACTTGCAGAAAAACAGAAAACCTAAGTTAAGTCGTCAATCTCCACCAATCACTTCCTCTCGCTACGCCTGCAGCTAATGCCAAGTTAGTTGCCCTTTAGTTGCCGTTTAGAGACGTCTTGTTTGTCTGTATGTAACTTGTTGTCAGCCTGTCAGATTTACTGGAATCCAACAGGCATTTTTATTTTGTCAAAGGTGTTGAAGAGAGCCGTTTTCTCTAAAATGGTAGGTGAAGCTTTTTCTAACGGGAAGATATCAGACGCCACTTGTCTGAGCAATCCAACAGTACGAGCTGAAACACCGCAATTTGTAAATATGTTCCTTCAGGACAATCTTAATCTTGACACCCATGCAAATTTGGGTTAAATTGACAAAAAAGTTTTAATTCTATTATATATAATTCTATTATATATATATATATATATATATATATAATGTATAAGCAAGTGGTTTGAACTAACTTTTGGCTCTTTTTCTGCCATAAACGCTTGAACAAATTACAAATTGTAAGTTTTTGTTTTGCTTAAACTCCAATTATTGCATGAAAAAGTAGATTGAACAGTAAGCATATTTTATGCTTAGTATATTAGAAAATTCAAATAATTACATGGTACAACTGTGGGCTCAAATCCAGAAACACACAATGGACCTTCGTGCAAAAAGGCAATCCCTGACTAAAGATGAAAATAAAGTAAGGCTTAGGGATGTCTGCAGCAGACAGAGAGTAACACTCCAAACATGGACGCACCCATTCCCTTTGTGATCTCAGCCGCTCTGGCTTTAAATGATCCGTATAAAAGGAAACAATTCAAAGTCACCGATGAGGAAAGATATTCCGATCTTTCAGCGTTTTCACAAACAAACAGAAACAAGCGGTGAGATTAAATATTCACACATCTCCGGTGCGTGCAGGCACATGTTTTATTGACTGCAAGCAAAGAACAATAGGCTCAACTTCTTAAAAGCACTCAACAAGCAAAGGGAACCAACACTTGGAAGAATCACAGAGGCAGTGACGTAGTTCTCCCTGCAGAACCATTTTCCCTGCTACACCAAAAAGCCTTTGGTTAACTCTTTGCTCCCGAGGCTAATGGAAAGCACTGAAGCGCCAGTCTTACATACATGCATGGTGAAGCATTCACTGCCTGGGGAGATATTATTGCTTTGGGTTTGAAAAATGAATGGTGTGGGTAGGGTGGGGGGTATGGAGAAGGGTTGTTTATGGACCAAATGGCAGAGAAATGAACTGGGGAGATGACAAAGAACCCAATGATGGTGAAAGAGTGGATGCAGCGAATGTCAGATTGAGGACTGTTTAATGGTTGCAGCGAGGAAAGAAAATTTCTGCTTTTGTTTTCACACCATTAAACCAGATGGAGGCCTAACTGGGCTGCTTTAAAGGTGAAACGTGGTAGGAGTTACTTTTCATCTGCAGTAAAACCTGACTTAACTCAACGTCTACATTTATATGAACATCGGTGTTTTAAAGAGCCCCTGGTGCATCTGAATGATCTAAAATACCTTTAAAAAGTTTTAAAAAGTAAAGCACAGTCAAGAAGAAGAAAAAACACCAGAACCAACAATGCAGATGACCTGAACACCTCAGCAGGCCAACATTTTTTTATCTGAAATACTTTTTTATTGGTTTAATGTAAAACTTAAAAGCTGGGGTTTACGTTTTTATTAGCTGTAAGCAGAGACGGTGACTCGAGTTTCAAACTCTGACCCGAGTCGCAATAACAAAAGCTTTAAGACTTCACCTGAGGTCAACATATATCAGCTCTAAGACCAGATAGAAAGGCCATTAATGGCTCATAAGAATCTACTCTAACAATGACCATACACATAGCTCTTCAACTAAACTCTGTATTAACAGACTGTATTTGAAGAATTCTTACCAGTCGATAACCAAAAGTTAAAGACAGATGTCAAATTTTATTCAACTGAAAGTTTACAAAACAAGTAAATTAGCACTTTAGAATGTATCCAGAAAAAAATAGGGGAAGCAAAATTCTTTCAAAGTTAGCAAAAGTGCTAAACAGAAAATCAGCTCTGTTATTAGCACATTAGCGGACATGTACAACACTGTAGATAGTCGTAATTATTGGGCTGCTATTATTCAAATAACTGAAATCTAGAAATCCTTTCCAACAAGAAATAAAATTCTAGATGTGATAAAAGATAAAAAAAAAAATCATTTATGAGTCATATATTCATGTGACTATTTAAAATTTACATTTTGAATAAGAAGAAAGCTCATCTAGATATTCCTGATGTTCTGTGTTTAATAACAGGCTCATTTCTATATGTGAAAAACTGACTTCCAAGTAATTAAAACCAATGATTCATGCACTGAATAGACTACTTGTTAGGCTTGTTAGAATATTTAAACAAGCCACTGAAGCCAGAGATACCCCAGAACCAGTGTGATTTACAGAGGAATAAAGATGTGGCAGTTTCAAACCGTCCTTGATCAATTTTACAAAACAAAAGCATTAAAAAAAAAAAACGTGGAGGCAAAGATGTGTCCCGGTTTTCAGTGTGTGCTTTCTATTCCAGATATGAAGCCTCTGTTCTGCGTGACAAAGGTGCTGAATAAACACTGCTTGCAATTTTGTCTAAAGGATTACTCTGCCGGCTTCCTCCCTGTCATGGTGATAAAACACTGGAATGGGAGATTAGCGACTGCAGTCTTGCTTGTTCTCGTCCATCTTGGTAGGACTGAAGGGAAGAAAAAGGAGAGGCACGCCGAGGAGTCGGTAAACACGTTCAGGGTTTGACGGTTTAGAATACAAGAACCAAAGATGATAGAATCGATCACAAAAACTGGAATTCTCACTCCATTCAGGGACTATGAATATTTTCCAAACGGTACTTAAATATCACAATAACAATGAAGATGTGAGCCTTTAATGTGAATATAGAGAAAATGTTTCATACAGCCACCCTGTGCCTGAGTTAATACATTTCAGCATGGATGCATTTGAAGAAGTGATGTAACAGTACATTGACGTTACAAGTCGGTAAATTCTTTATTTTTAAAGAAAAACTTCTACATGTTTTTGGTTTGATTAAAATAAAAATAAAAATTGGCTATTATAAAAGTGACTGGAGATATAGATTGAACTTTGTTTATCAATAATGAATAAATGGGCAGAGCACTGACTTGATTGATGAATTACACTATAAAACCACTTGAAAATGACCAATCTTGCCGTACAATATTTTTCATAACATTTTTATGACATTTGAGGAAAAACAAAGTTTTTACAGACAGCTCGCCAATATTAGGTAAAAATGTCCTTTTGAGAACTTTACCTCAAACAACTTCTGTAGACATCAATATGGAGATTGCTTTTAAAAAGTTCACAACATTTAAAAACATTTAAGGTTGACGCCAGTCAAGAAGTTTAATTATAGGTTGCATTATATCATGGCACTGCAAAGCCCTTTCTATTACTTTTTTTTCTTCCCTAGAAAATGTTCATCCGTTTTTAAACCTCACATCAAGCAGTGATATAACATCCAAACATAGACAAGGCTATCAACACACATCTGAGGACCGATGACCGTCATCAAGTCAGAAAACAGACCCTGTGACCCAGACACAGACCCAATACTGTCAATGGACAGAGGATAAAGCCTTGATTTGGACAACAACATGACTGCTCCTCTAATACCATTCTCAGGACAAGCCCTCTGATCACAAACAGAAAATATATCCCTTAATGTCACGATTACATGAGAAAACTGAACATTACAGCCTCACTGGAACTGATGGAGAAGGTTTACTCCACCTTTCACCTCTTTGAGTCCTGCGATCGACTCCAGCCCTGAACTCTAAAACCAAGACAGTGGAGAGGATATGATAGACCATGAAGAAGTTGTGCAATTTTGTTAAGCAGAAGTAAGTAGAAGTAAACGATACACGTTTACTTGCGTTTTCAGATTTATAGTAATAAATCTGAAGAAGCATTCAGCTCCTTCAGTCAATATTTTGCAGCCATCTTTCGTTGTAATTTCTCCTACAAGTTGTTTGGGGTATATCTCTAACAACGCTGCACGTTTTTTTTTTTCTTTTAGTTTTTGCCAATTCTCATTTACTAAACAGCTCCTGATCCCTAAATGTGAATGGAGAAAACTTAATTATCTTTTTTTGTAAGGTACTTTAACACCATCAGGTTTTTTGATGCAACCCCACAAACAACCAAATACACATCAAATAGTGAACAAAGCCGAAGGCTTAAGATAACTCCGCAACTTGCATTTTTATAAAAAAAAAAATGCAGATCAACATACTTCGACATAGCAATGTTTTTTTTTCTCTCTTTTTTAAAACTCATCTCAATCTAAGTGGTACAGTGTCAAGAAATGTCTGGTTTTGTGTTTTTTTCTTTTTAGAATAATACCTTAAATCTCTGACTTTATTTTAAATAGTCGATTCAGTGAAGAATATTCATGTTGAGGTCTGACAAGTCGAAATATGCAGTCCATACTTCTCAGAAATCTCTATATTACTCTTTAATAATCAATAAAGTATATTCTATTCTATTCTATTCTAATTTTGCACCAAATCCTTGGCTACACAAAGCCCAACTTCAGCGTAACCTGGTTTTCAGCAATACATTTTAAAACCGTACAGAACACATTTTTACTAACTTAATATGTAAATAAGCCATGGTAGAGTCAATAAGGTGGCAACTGAAAATAACTAAATCATCCTTTCTCTTTGAGGCAACCCCGAGGTTTTACCACCCTGTTCAGTAAGCCCAGCCTCTTTAGACAATCCTCTGATTGTTACGAAGGTGCTGTGGTCATGCAAAGTCAAATAGTGAATGAAATTACCAGACCTTCTTGATAAAGCTAACGCCATTCAGAGCGTCTGCTGAAGGGGACAGTGGTGCAGATGGCGGGCCGTGAAGTAAGCTCAGCTCACAGCACAAGGTCAGAGTGCTGTTGCAAAAATAATCCCTCTTCTGTTGTGCAAAAGCAAAAAAGGCCAAAGGAAAAGATGTGCAATGAACTACTTGCTTTATCCACTTGGTCAAAGAAAGATTAATCTCTGCTGTCGCCACTGAGCAGAATAATGAAAACTAACTCCAAGAAGAAGATGAGAAAACACTGACCTGAATTTGTTCCACTAAAAACAAATCCAGGACTTAGGAATAAAACTGTATGTACGCACAATTTTCTACATATCTTCAATTCCTATGAATATTGGTTATCTAGTTCATTTGTGCTATCTATGGAGTATTTTCCAAGTTGTGCAATTATCTTACAACATGGGATTAAAAAGGTTTAATGAGCTTGGAACAAGAAACTGAATTCGTTTTCAAAATGCAATTACTATCCAGGTAGCTGATAGAAGTGTTTTCTCCTGAGTTCCTGCAATATAAAAAAACACATTCTTTTCCAAAATAAAATGTCTAGATTTTGATACGTTTTTGACATTGCAGTAATAAAACAAACACAAATTAACAAGGTATAAGGTAGAAAGTAAAGATGGATGGTGGTACTGATGGATTGACAAGAGGACAGACTAATGCAACTAAAAACTGTATTAACTTTTGACTTTTCAACAACACAAAAACTACTCGTACGTCAAATCTTCAGTTTCTTTTTGTTCGTCTGCTCTGTCTTTTCAAACCCCCAGTTGTGGCAGACGCCCGCTCGTACAGGATCTGGTTCTGCTGGAGGTTTCTTCCTGTTAAGGTGGAGTTTTTCCTCTCCACTGTTGCTCCATGCATTATCGGTATGAGGGATTGCTGTAAAATCAGCGACAACAAAAGCAATTGTCTAAAGTCTCCACATCCAGGAGGAGTGAAAGCTACAAGTTGATGACAATCCAATCTGCTGGGAAACCTTTGATAGAAGCACTTTAAACTAATTTGAAGAAAAAAAACTAAAACTGATGCATTTTTCAATAAGTAAAATAAACTGGAATGACTGGGTTGAAATTATGTTTTTGCATAGTGCCTTGAGACAATGTGTTATATAAAACGAACTGGACGGATGGACGGAAAGAGGAGCAAATTCATGAACTGATGAATAAACAAGACATATGGATGAACTGAAGGACCATTTAACAAGGACTGATGGGTGGGTGCATGAAAATGGTTAAAAACCAACATAAACCTACAAAATATCTGATAACATTCCACAAAAACACGCAATAAAGTCCTAAAATACAATTTTCCATATTTTCTCCCAAGCTTTTCCAGACTTTCCAACAGCAGAAAGGACTTGCATCCTGTTGTTTAAACCTTCCTTTTTGAAAGAAAACTGAATTATGCTAGTCTGATGTTTAGTAATCCACTCAAAATGATTCCACTTCTCATTCTGTTTTAGGAAATCCAGGGATTGTACCTTTTCTATGCAGTTGCAGGAAAAAACTCCACAACAATAAATGATTGTATTGCTTTTATGCAATTTATGCTTTCTATGCAGTTGCAGGAAAAAACTCCACAACAATAAATGATTGTATTGCTTTTCATTGTTTTCTGGCAGGATGAATATCATTAAAGAGTTTAACATGAATTCAAGGCTTTCATTGGCCTTAATGGAGATATTTATATCCCGAGAAAATGCAAGTCCCACTGATTGGAAACAGGGGTGTAATTGTATTTTTACAGTAGAAGAAGAACAAGTTAATATTGGAGGCAAACTATGATTCAATCAGAACAAAATAAAAGGGGTCCAAGTGTACGATGCAGGTATTTGGTGGTGGTTTATGTTCCTTTTCTTTTGATTGGTGCTGGAGCAAGTTTGAAACAGTTTCCACTCAAGTATCTCCCATCAAGCACTTCAAATTTTGAACAGCATCGCTTAAAACATCTGCTCCAATTTACTTTGTGAAGCTTGCTGTAGTTTATTCTAAATAATGGAGCAGGGAGAGAGTTTGTCTACTCCACGGATGACTACGCCAGCTCTATTTTCACTGTAAATCAATCTCTTGACATCACCAGTCTGGGAGAATAAATCCTGTACTGCCTTTTGGAGACTCTAAAACACTGTGCAAGATTTAAGAGCAGCTTTTAATGAGGTATGTTTAAACTGGTGATATGTTTGTTTTTGTTGTACATCATAACTTTGCAAGCAGCTCCATCTGGTGATTCGGGCACCTTGAAAAAGGGAGGGGGGATAAAAGGGAGTGTATTTTTTTTAAATGCATCTCCTTTCTCCAATTCTGCTAAGTCTGTTTTCCACAAAGTGGAGAAGTTCGAGGTGCATTCATTTTTATTTTGAGGATATGCAAGTATGTGAAAGAATTCACTAAGTTACGGTGGCCGACAGGTGCAAATGCGCAGCAAAAGAGAAAACATGCAAACAAAAAAAAGACACGCGCACAAATTAAATGCGGCAAACAAAAAAGAGAGACACAAACACCCCCGAATGAAATGCAGCAAATAAAAAAGAAAACGCAAACAAAAAAGACAGACGCAAACACCCCCGAATGAAATGCAGCAAACAAAAAAGAAAACACCCCCGAATGAAATGCAGCAAACAAAAAGA
>CAEFZY010077660.1:0-15971 GCA_903066815.1 Brachyrhaphis roseni
TTTCTGGACTGAGATGTCTGATGTTGTTCCTGGGATCTGTTGTAGCCACTGTTCCAGTTTGGGGGTGACTGCCCCGAGGGCACCTTCCAGGCCCTCTCCAGTTCCTCCCTTAGGCCCTGGTATTTCTCTAGTTTCTCATGCTCCTTTTTCCTGATGTTGCAGTCAGAAAAATTTGGATCCAAATATCCAAAACTTGGATGGATATATATATATATATATATATATATATATATATCAAAGTTTTAATCTAAAAAAGTCTTTTTAAAAATGCTGTAAGTATAACTTAATACCAAAAGTGCTTATCACATAAAAAAAATACAAGAAAGCTTGTTGACACTTCCATAATGGAATGAACCTTTGTTCATTTGCTTTATTCTGTCACAGGAAGCTCCATTGAAGTAAAGACCATCAGTGTTTTGGTTTTGCTTTCATATTCCTGCAACTGTGGCTGTACTTCCATTGGCAGCTGGGGAGTGCAGCCACCAATAGGCAAGGGTAAGGGGCAAATGCCAAACAGCACTGGCCCCTACCTAGTGCTGTTTGTATTGCTTTGTCAAATGTGACCAGAGTTTGTTTCGATTATATATTTATTTTCTCCTTACAGGAATATCAGATTCAGGACACTGAGCTATAAGCACCTTCACCTTTCACTTCTACTGATTATTGAAATGTTTGAGTTAGACATGTGATTCTGACAGAAATTGAAAACATGCAGCTTCCAGTTTGAATTTGTTATTCTGTAAAATTATGAATACGTTTTATATTAATATAAAAAAAGAATATTAATATTTCAGGAAGCTGTTAATTGAAGGGCTAATGGAGTCACCAGCCCACCAAAATTATACATGAAATTGCATAGTGATAATAATATGTTGTGTGAATATGTGTGCAAGCAAATGTGAGTTGTTTCTTGTAGTTTATTTACTTTAATGCAATTTATATTTAGTGACAGTTTCTGACATGGGCAAATAAACAGTTGTTAAACCAAAATAAAAATATTTCTAAAGACAAAAAACAAGAATGTACATATGTGCTTTTTGAAATCGAACTTGTGCAACAAATGTCATTTTACAAAATTTGCCTTTGTTAATTCCTCCACTTTAAGTAATACTTGTAACAAAAACACAGGCCAAAACTCACCATTGATGATGTTTTAACCTTTTGGCATCAAAACTAATGAGGCCAACAGTCTTTTTTTATTTGTTTATTTTAATTCATACTCTCTCTTTAATAGCTACACAGAAAGCGAAATGATAGCTTCAGAAGCTCACCTGGAACAGATGATGACATGGTTCTGCTTTGAATGCTGGGGCTGAAAGGTCCTCCTCCCTTGTTGGTGAAAGCTTGGACTCTGATGTCATAAGTTGTGTCAGGCTGCAAGTCCAGGATAGTCATTCGTGTTTCTGTGCTACTATTGGTATTGTTATGCTTGCTATTAATATCCCGATATACCACTACATACTTTATAATCTTTCCATTCCTCTCGGACAGAAGAGGAGGTTCCCAAACCAATATGGCTGAAGTGGAGGTGAGGCCTACCACTCTCAAATTCTGGGGGTAGCTACTGGGCATGTCTTCAGGGGTGCTTATCTCCTTTATATATTCTTCACCAGTGCCTGCTTGGTTTTTAGCAGATAGTTTGAAAATGTAAGTAGCCCCTTTAAGGAGGCGGGTAAGTGTAAAATGATCATCTGTCTTCCTGAAATCTTTGACACTAAAGGTTTTCTCATCTGCTCTCTTGTACTGCAGTTGGTAGCCTAAATGCTCTCCCATCATTTTCTTAGGAGGTTGCCATTGGATCATAGCAGTATTCCCCATCATTGTACTGATCCTCATACTGGGCTTTCCAGGCACTGCAAGAGAGATTATTTATATACACATATAAAGGAAGTTATTTATATCTTGTAAGATATATATTGAACACACTTGTTCAATATATATGGTTAAATATCTATACATGCATATATTGCCAAAAGTATTCACACACCTGCTTTGAGTCACATATGAATTTAAATGATGCATTTAATCATATGAAGCACATTTGTGAGGTCACATACTGATGTTGGACAAGAAGGCCTGGCTCTCAGTCTCCGCTCTAATTCATCCCAAAAGTGTTCTATTGTGTTGAGGTCAGGACTCTGTGTAGGCCAGTCAAGTTAATCCACACCAGACTTTATGGACTTTTCTTTGTGCTCTGGTGCATAGAGGAAGAGGAAGGGGCCAGCTCCAAAGTTGAGCGCATGGAATTGTCCAAAATGTCTTGGTATGCTAAAGCATTCAGAGTTCCTTTCACTAAACTAAGGGGCTAAGCCCAGCTCCAGAAAAACAACGCTATACCATAAACATCCTTCCACCAAACTTTACACTTGGCACAATGCTGTCAGACAAGAACTGTTCTTCTGTCAACCGCCAAACCCAGACTTATCCATCAGATTGCCAGATAGAGAAGCATAATTTGTCACTCCAGAGAACATACCTCCACCGCTCTAAAGTCCAGTGGCGGTGTGCTTTGCACCACTGCATCCAACATTTTGCATTTTTCTTGGTGATGCATGGTTTGGATGTAGCTGCTTCACCATGGAAACACATTCCATGAAGTTCTGTGCACTGTTCCTGGGCTAATCTGAAGGCCACATGAAGTTTGGAGGTCTGTAGTCACTGACTCTGCAGAAAGTTGGTGACCTCTTCGCACTATGCCGACCCCGCTCTGTTAGCTTATGTGGCTTACCGCTTTATGTCTGAGTGGCTGTCGTTAGCAAACTCTTCCATTTTCTTATAATACAGTTGACTGTGGAATATTTAGGAGCGAGGATATTTCATGTCTGGATTTGTAACACAGGTGGCTTCCTATCATCTGTTCACTCATAGTTTCACAAATGTTTATAAAAACAGTCTGCATGCCTAAGTGCTTCATTTTATACACCTGTGGCCATGGAAGTGATTGGAACACCTGATTCCGATCATTTGGATGAGTGAACAAATACTTTTGGCAATATGTATATATTTTTCCATAAAAAATTTTCATACCTGATAGTGAATAGTAAAGAAAATACATATATTTTGGGAGCATCCAGGCTCTAAACCAAACAGGAATTCTGTCATCTTGGATTTCAGTTCTGATTTTTAGCCCATTTTGGCTGTTTGCAGCCTCTACCTTTGATTGATCTCCTCCTAGATATTTTGATTGATTGGTTTCATGTATTCGAGCATGCTGAAGGGGAGTGACCAGAACTGAAAGTTTGACATCTTGCCATGAAATAGAAAAATCTTATATCTACTACCCAATCAATATTTACTCATTGCAATGTTTCCATATAGCAATGAAATCAATGTGTCTACATTACAATGCCCCTACACTGATTCCATTGCTCCACTGCAACGGTGTAGTGGAAACAGAATGGAGTGGATCTCTGCTCCTCTCTACTGCAGGCGGCTGTATGACCTGCCTGCTGTCAGACTGGTCGCTTGCAAGTGCTTCAGAGGGGTAAGGTGCTCAAGGAAGCTCTCACTACTCACAGTCAGTAATTACAGTGAGTTAGTACTGACCAAGTTTGAAACCGATCGGTGCATTCACGTTTGGTCACCAAAGCCGCTGATAAACCAAAGAAAGTTGCAAGTTTTGTTACTAGTCGGTTTTTCGAGAAGAAAAATGTTGCTGGAGGGGCCTGAAAAATCACTAAGACAACACTTCAAGCTGATGTCATGTTCTATTTCACTTTACAGTCCTTGCTAAGACAAATGTTAGCTCATGTGTTGTTTCGAGACAGTCTGACTCTGTACCACCACATAAAGTTAGATACTAACTGTTATTACCATTTTTGTTTAGAATAAATATAAATATATATCCAATTCCTGATTCAGTCAGCAACAAATTTCTGTTACATTTCCTCCATGGTCATCTTTTAATAATTATATGAAACTCCACAGTTGAGGTTAGCCAGTCCTTGTTTTATTCCTATGGAATATTAGTTATCCAGTCATACAGCAAAAGGATCTTCTTGATCCCAACTCATTTTCTGCTTCAATTCATTTCCATAATACTTGCCTGGGAAGCTCATCTGTCTTATGGAATCTAACTTATTGTTTTCTGTGCTCATTTTTCTGACCTCGACCTACCAGTTTGTTCACCCTATTCCACAGTACCAACTGGAGGCCAGCCATTACCAGGATAGTTCGAACTCATTACTTACTGCCACTTACCTGTCCTATATCAAAATCAGCCATTCCAGTCATCACAAATCATACAGTGCATTTAGCTAAGAAAAAGCTGTTGCTACTTTTAAATAGCAGCAGCTAGGTTAAACTACCCTTAACCTAGTCAAGGAAATATGGAGCTAAAAAAGCCTCATAATCCACAAATGCACAAGATCCACAAATGCACAGAACAATATTCACAAATCTGACAGTTTTCATTGTGTCTTTTTGTGTTGGTAGTCTGAATAGTTTAAAGAGATGTTTTCATGTGCAGTTCCATCTCAACCTTACACAAACATAAATATGCAGTGAATAAATTGAGTTTCAATCAGTTTTTTGCACTGTGGATCTTTTGCATTTATGAGTCTTGATCTGTGTATTAGGAGACTGTTCTAGATCCATAAGAAAATAAAATAAAATAAAAAAAAAAAAATATATATATATATAAACAGAAACATGCAATAAGCGCACACACCAGCACCATTTGTAGAAACCACGGTGGCCTTGCTAGGAGCTCCATCTCCCTTGGCAGTGTAGGCCGCCAGAGTTATAGAGTATGTTGTCTCAGGGAGCAGACCAGATACAATGGCTTCCTGAACAAAACAAACAGTAAAATAAATTCAAGAAAAAAGGCACAGATAAAAGCAAACAGCGGGTTCAAATAACAAACCGAGTTTAGCTCAAATTCAATTTGATTCCATTTCATTTCAACAAGTAAATAGATAAAATAAATAGATAAAATCTTTATTGTCATTGCCACAAGAAAAACGAAATTCAAAAGGTACCATCAGTCAATGCACATGCCCAAAACAAAACAAAAAAAAACAACTGTCCCACAATTCACACATAATGCAAGAAACATAACAAACAGCCGATACACATCATCCATGATGATTAATGGTTATTTTTTGATTGCATTTAGTTTTGTTATTGCTATCGGGTAAAAACTGTCTCTAAGACGGTTGGTTCTTGTTCTGATTGCTCTGTATCGTATGCCTGAAGGCAACAGTGTAAACAGAGAATGTCCAGGGTGGGAAGTGTCCTTTGTGATGTGTTGTGCTTTTCTTAGACAGCGGTCGCTATGCAAGTCTTCCAGTGAGGGGAAAAGTCAGCCAATGATTTTTTGGGCTGTATTTACAACCCTTTGGAGAGCTTTCCTTTGAGCCGCAGTGCTGCTTTTATACCATACGCAGATACAGTAAGGCAGTATGCTCTCTATGAAGAACTTGTAGAAGGACACCAGCAGTTTCTCCTTGATGTTGTTCTTCCTGAGAACCCTCAGGAAGTACAGTCTTTGCTGGGCCTATCTCAAGATACTTTACAAAAAATACAATTTACATAAAAAGCCCGATTAAAAGTAAACTACATTCCATACTGATTCTAGTTACAATACAACAAAATTGAAACTAAATTAAGTTGTTTTGATGCAATTGGTAAAAATGTTTTCTAAGGAAACTCAGCTACATGAATAAGTTGTGTTTAGCCTGAATCAAACAAACAAGAACAGCTGACTGCATTTTGTAGTGAACTTAGAAGAAATTTCTTACTCGCTATGCATACAGCTATAGCAGAAAGGAAAACTCCCCTTTAACAAGCAGAAACCTCCAGCAAAATCTGGCTTGGTCTGAATGACCTGTCATCTTCCATGAAAGACTTGGGTTTTTTCACTGAACTTACGATCTCTATTGTAAATTCTACAGCATAGATCACAACACCTAAATTCTTACACAATGTTAGATAAGAACATAATACCTAAAAGCAGTGAACTTCTAAAATATGTACATTCTTTCCTCAAAAACAGTTCAAGCATATGTGCTCAACTGCTATAATAGCTTTATTTTAATGTTAACTTTTAAAGAGTTGAGAGTGTAAGACACAAACATTTATATTCTTGAAATTAATTTTATGTTACAGCAAACGAAAATGAATTTGAAAAAAGGTAAAAGTACCTGAGCTTTAGGGGTTGAAATGTCACTGACGACAGGCTGGTCATGCAGTTCTCCATTCTTTAACTTGGAACAGACAACATGGTAACCTTGAATTTGTCCATACTGCTTTACTGACAATGGAGCCTTCCAAGTCATCTTGATAGTAGTGGAGTTGAGGGTTTCTATCACCACCTTCCTGGGAGGAGGTCCAAGCACTAAAAATGTATGAAAATAAATAGCTTTAGTTCTTTGTAATTCACATCAAATTGATCCAACGCACCAGTCCTAATCCAACCAGATCCCACCAAAGAGTTCATAGGTGAAGTTGACGCTTCAGATACCTTGTGCCTTTTTTCCAGCAGATTGTCTCCCCCCGAGCACAACTATGACGTAGGTGCTCATGAGCTACTAACCATCAAGCTAGCCTTGGAGGAGTGGCAGCACTCGTTAGAGGGTGCGGAACATCTCGTGCTGGTTTGCACGAATCACAGGAACCTTTTATACCTTCAATCCACCAAAAGACACTCTCAATAATACCTCCGCCCTGAATAAGCATCTCGCCGGCCAGAAAAGGACTCCTGCTCCCACCTGCACTCCGGCCAGAAGGTTTGGTTGTCTTCCCGTGATATCCCTTTAAAATCTTTGTCAAAGAAACTTTCCCCCAGGTTCATTGGCCAGTTCGAGATAGAAACCATCATCAGTCCGTCTGCAGTCCGTCTCCATCTTCCTGCCTCCCTAAGCACCTATCCCACCTTTCATGTTTCTCAGATCAAGCCTGTCCAGACCAGCATCTTCTGCCCTCCTTCCGAGCCCCCTCCTCCAGCCCAAGATGTGGATAGGCGTCCAGCTTACACAGTCCACCGGATCGTGGACTCCTTCAGCAAGGTCATGGCTGGCAGTATCTCGTCGACTGGGAGGGCTACGGTCCTGATAATCGCTCATGGGTCCCGGGCTCTTTTATTCTTGACCCTTCTCTGATTAAGGATTATCGTTCTTCGATCCCTTCATGTTCTTCTTGGCCACCAGGTGGAGACCGTTGAGGGGGTGGGAGGGCTACTGTTGGGATTCAGAGTTTTTGTTCCTTTTGTGGGTTTTTCTGTTTTTTCTTGTTGACCTGTGGCTCCGCCCTTCATCCACCAGATGGCGCCATATGCTGCTTTCCTGGAAGGTCGTGCCTGCGGTTCAGTGCACCTGTGTTTCATCACCCAGTCATCCTGGAGCCAAAGAGAAGCAGACTGTCTGCACTTCTTCGTCTGAGTGTTTGCCAGTAATGGTATTCTGAGCCCCCTGAGTTAACTGTGTTTTTTCCGAGAAGCTACTCCTAGTAATTTCTCTCATTGCCTTCCTTTTGTCAGGTGTTTCTTTGTGGCGCCATGTATTCTCCTTGTGAAGACCTCGTTCTGGCTTTCTGGATTTCCCCTCCTCGTGACGCCGTGGATCATTACCCACTGGTTGTCCGAGTCCCACCTTCACCTCAACAGTTTGATCACAAGTGGTTCCTGAATTCTCCAGCTGGCAGTCGGACCGCTCTTATGTCTGAACTTACCTGTCTGTCCTCCACCGCAGCCTCCACATCTTCACCTGGAACCTCCTTGACTAAGTTCAACCTCTGGAACCTGGACTGCCTCACAGACCCACACTAAGGGATCAAACCCCCGAACCCTCAGTCATCCCTGTCCCTGAAGGAAATTCTCATCATTACAAGTAGGACCAGTCTCGTTCATCTCGTCGTTCCCATTTCTGACTACCACAAACTCACCATCTCCTTTTATAATGTACATACGACTCTGTGAACCTGCCCCAGGGATCATACTCTCCCAATCTCTCTTAACATATTTCTTAAATAAACATCCTTCTCCTGGTGTTGTTCTGCATTTGGGTAAAGAAACTGGAACCAAACATGACACACTCTATGACATCCACGTGTAACCAGAATGGCCTAGTGGCGGGCATTCAAAGCAAGTACTTTGAATCCACCCTCAACCGCGAATGGTAGCTCTACTGCTGTTACTACAAACGCCACTGTCCATATTCCTGCATGAAGACCGCTGAATACAACAGAGAGGAGGAAGAGATTGTTATTCCTGCTTATGGCTTCTTCATCCGAGGGGCCCAGACCACATTCAGGGGAGTGCTCAGAGACTGGCAATGGAAGTACATCTTGTGCAGAATGACAGACTTTGACTGTGGATTTGAGAATTTATAAACCTTGTGACAAGTGTCTTATTTACACAGAAACATGTGAAAATATATATAACCTCTACTTATTTAGTCATACTACAGTAACGACAAAGCATAAAAGTATTAAAGTTCTTGTTTATATCTTTTCATGTAATAAATAGACCTACTTAAAGGAATGTTGTCTTAACCACTTGTGACCCTGGGTACAGCTTTTGTTAGGTGTGGAGAACCTTAGATCCTCTTTACCAGACAATTTGTAAAAAAATTACCAGAGGTACTGCTTGCAAATTAGATACATTCTATTTGGTTCACAAATGCCCTATGAGCAAAAGTAGTCACCATTTATGCTATTATACAAAAATGACCACCCTGAAAGTAGGAGTGTGTGCTGGCCCTGGGAACCTTATAGCTGAAAAATAGTTCAAACCCAATTAAATAAAATTAGACTGCTTAGGGGAGGAATAATAATAATAATAATAATAATGAAAACACAAATAACTAAATATGCACAAGTGCTCCCCCACAAAAACATACTCACACAAAAATCCCTGGTGAAAATAAAACAGCTTGGAACCCAGGAGCAGCATAGGTCCCTTTTCAAAATGAGCCAGAGGGCTGGACAATAAGAACTTCCCTTCCCTAAACAAAATCCCAAAAGAAATATTTTTAATCAATAATAACTACCAAAAAGAAATTCTAATCTGAAACTAAAAAAGACAAACAAGCAAAAAAACTGAAACAGTAGCAGGCCAATCTCCTCTAACATAAAACCAGTCAACGGCGCTCTGTATGTCACTCCCTCTAAAAGGATGTTTCCTCTGCTAGAGTCATCAGCCTGGGATCTGATCTCTTCAACAATCTACCTGCTCTTTAATCTGAGTGCTGATTACCTGTCTCCATAATGACTCAGCTGTGCTTTGTCACAGCGTATTCCATATATGGCCAATAGGAAGAGTTTTTGTATTGTTTTAGCATTAAGAACCGATACATGACACAAAATGATACACAATGAAATAAGCATTTATACAGCCGTGGAGTAGAGAGTATGTGAGCTCCAAAGCTTGCAAGTGTTTCCCAGACCATAAAATGTTTATAGCATTTTGGGGAAAAAGGTTCTCTTTTACAATTTCCCAGCTAGAGAACCAAAAGTTCTTAGTGAGCTGTGTGATTAAGAATATTCTCTTGATGGAAAAATTGGAACTATAGTTTAGGGCAGTGGTGGCCAAAGTGGGTCCTGGAGGGCCGACATCCTCCATGTTTTAGTTCTCTCCCCTTCATTAAATGATGGCTCATTAGAGGCCTAAGAAGAACATCGACTTGCTGAGGACGTTATTGCTACAACCAGCTAGAGAACTAAAACATGCAGGATACCTGATGTGTTTGCAGTACTGTAGTGTGTATGAAGTATGCAATGTACAAAGTTTATTATAGTAAATCAAAAGTGTTATTGGAGCATACTGTGATCACAATACTAATATATAAAATATGTAATGCTTATATACTTAGAAATTTTAAATGTAATTCGATCACATAATAAGATGGACTAATTAAGCACTTTTATATTACATAAAACGCCGTATACAAAGTATACCCTTCAGTAATTCCAATAAAAGACGTGTTAGCACACTTTAAATTGTAATTTTCTACAATTTAATTACTATTAACATACACTAAGTACAAAATTGTTGTACCAAAATAACATACTTCAAGCATACGGAAGAGTCTGGCTTGAAGTATGCTAAAGTTTAACATACTTAGTATATATGTATTTTTAACCACAGTAGAAGTACTCACCTAGCAAGTCTAGCACAGACCTCCAGAAAGCTACAGCAGATAGACACCAAATGACCACAAAATAGTAATGTACCCAGCACAGATTTAGCTTACCACTAAAGCAATCAAACCTTTCTTAAAATGGTCAGCCAGTTTGCAGCATGTTTCCACTGATAAATATATTGATGCTTTATCATTAGGCTTGAAGCCTTCTCAGCAATAGCGGTGCAAAGGCCTATTGTAATCATACAGTTTATGTTTAGTCCCAAGCAGTGAAGCTTTCCACCAAATGAATTGACTTTTTGGAAGCCTAAATATTTGTAACCGAAAACTCACTGCTTGGTGGACGCATCAGGCCTGTGTTGAAATTATCTATTTTAAGGTCGTCACAAAAATTGCAAAACCCTCCCTCCCCATGCCACTCAGCAACATTCAAAGTATTCTTCGCAATGAAGCCTTGACGTAAATTCAAACTGGAAGACTCTCTGGCCTAACCTGTGTCATCCATTTGGCGCGTCTCGCCCATCGTCATCAACCTACCAACACCGCACATCCCTGTGCTGTATTTCTTCACCACTGTCTTTAACTGCGTGATAATGTAAGTCTCATGACTTACATTACGCATCTCTGGTGAATGAGATGCGTATTAATGACTCATTAGAATTAACCGCAGGCGAGTCGATAAATGTGAAGGTAAGGGGGGGACAAAAGTCCTGACGTTTAGTATGCCGCAAAGCCGTTCGCAATCGTGTGCTGGCTGAAGACAGGTGATCTGTACTTACTATGAGTCATAAATTATATCATTAACCTAATTGTGACTCTTGCCTCAGTTACAACATGCGCTGTAGAGTAGCTGCCGACGGAACGTGAAGTTGGTTAATAATCCTTCCATGGCACACCTCGGTACAAGTCAGTTCAAGTGTTTTCACCAATCATCCTTTCACATCAAATTTTGTTCAGTGTTCTATTCACTACTAATCAAAGGCAACCTTAAATAGAAGGTGGCTTAGTCTCAGTTTAAAAGGATATGTGTTTTGGTGTTTGACTTGTAGGAATTTTACCAGATTCATAATACGTAGTGGCTGATTGCTGCTTCATGTTTCATCCTGAATGATGCAGTACAAAGCAAACCAGAAGACCTAACTGGTCTGGCAGTTGCTATTTCATCAGGTCTTTAACAAAGTGTTCCCTTTTCTTAGCTAAAGTTTTAAGGTTTGTCTAAGCCGTTTGAGCTTCTGAGTATATTCTTGGTCTCAGAAGACCAAAAATATACAGAATACAGGACAACAAACTGTCCTGTATTCTGATATTTTTCAAGCTCATGTCTCATCTGGCGCTTCTAAGTTTTACCTCTCATCCAAGATCGTCCAAATTCTGCATGTTATTATTTCCCAGGGCATTCTGTCACTTCTAGGTTGATGCAGTCTATTCTCTTGCTTACCCAGGTTCCACGCTCGAACACGTTTGTTCCAGTCTCGCTTCTGGGCCAATTGTCATTAGGCACCTACCCTCATTCTTGCAGGTTTGTCAGCAACAAACAATCAGCACTTGCAAGTAGTCCTGAAGCACATGCCCCATCTGGAGGAACTGTACCGCCAACATCATTGCCTGAGTCCAAGTCAAGTTTGTTCGCACAGCACATTTCAACAAGTTTAAAAGCTTTACATAAACATAAATACATAAATCCTCAAATCCCAAAATTAAAATAATTCAACACATCGAGTTGTACTACTGCCCCATATGCTCAAACCTATACGTTGGTGGAGCCAGCACCACCTAATGGCTTGGTATCTAGGATGGCATCTCCTCTCTAATTTTCCCATTCTAATTCAGCCTGTCGGGCATGGCCCTTTTTGGGGGGAATCTCCAGCATAGCTGGTTCAGCTTCAACCTTCATTTCAGCAGCTCGAGTTCTCAGCATTTTTACGAAATCTGTTCCACTGCCGTAACCTGTTTCCTAAGGGGTCATTTCTGCAAGCAATCTCACATTGTCCCACTCCACAATAAGCTTTCGAGTTCGAACCATAAAGCCAAACCTCCACCAATGTCATCAATCAATTTTATCATCTCTGCTCATTATAGCCCTGGTCATTTTAACATCCATGCTGATAAGCTGTATCTCTCAGCCTTTGTTCAGTCCCATCCAGCTATTACACAAAATCACCCACTTCAAATCTCAATCATGTCTTGCACTGTAATTTTATTTCCTATATTTTCCCAGTTTTTCATCCTCATTTTTGAGTCTTAGCTTTTATTTCTTTATGCTCATCCATCATTCCAAGCCCCCACCTACTTGCAACCTCGAGGCTAGAATCTGTCTATAACATCATTCAGCCTTTTAGATCACGTTTAACTACAACCCTCAGGGTATTCCCTCGGTGTCACTCCAACAGCTTCGTCGTTCATCTTCAGCATTCTCTTTATATAATTATAGGTATCTCTTCTCCGTGTTTGCAGCTTCCCTCAGTGCCAGATAAGCACTGCGCAATTGACTGGTGGTGGTTGGTGTACTTCATTTAAAGCATATGTCTTCAACTGGAAACCGCATCTCCTATCTTTTGCTCCTCCTTTCCCTATCTATGGATTATTCTCTCAGATCAACCTCATCTCATGCTCTGCATCCTCCAACAGTCTACCCCATTAGTTCCTTCCTTAATCAACCGGCTCTCGTCTACCGGAATATCTCAGCAGCCCCAAAAGCTAGCCTTTCTCTTTTAGCATCACATTGTTCACGTCACCGCAACATCCCTAGTAGCTGTCCGTCATCTACCAGCATCACATCGTTCCACATCATTGCAGCAATAGCCAAGCTTTATCTACATGCTTTGTGTCATTTTGCATCATCGTAGCTTACCTTATAGTGGGCCTCCATCCTCCAGCTTTGCATCATTTTGCATCATTGCCGTGTCCCTATCAGCTGACCTTAATCTACCTGCTTGCGTCTCTTTGCATTATTGCCACGTCGCAATTGCTGGCCTGGATCTACCAGCTCAATTTTCAACCCGCCATCGTGGCATGTGCCTAGCTGGCCTCCATCCACCAGCATCTCACATTTCATGCCATCTCAGTAAACCCCTTAGCTGGCCTCTATCTCCCAGCTTCCCATCATTTTCGCCATCAGAGTAACACGCAGCTGGCCTCCACCCACCAGCTAAGCATCATTTCACAATGCTACCACATCACCTTGGTTGGCCTTCCTCTATCGGCATCCCACCATCCTATGCCTTGCGGTGTTAGAGCGGAAATACTATTTATGGAGCTGTTTTTGCTAAAGACTTTTGGCATCCCCTTTCAGGTAAGCCTGACCTGATCCCCTCCCTTTCCTGGTGTAAGAAGTCTCATTGGATCAAATATGACTTGGAAAGGATGTTGTTTGGTCCGATAAGAACAACACCCTTGTTATTCGGCACGTCTGAAATTGAGTAGATGTTGAAGTCAAGAGGTCTCAAATTATTCCAGGAAGTCCAATACACATCCAGTGTAAAACAGAACCAGAATTGCTACCCAAATGAAGGGCAGTAACGCCACTGGTCCAAGCTTCCCAATACACACCAGTAGAGCTGGGACTCTATAAAAAAACTGATGTCAGAAGCAGAAGTCGAGAGACTTTGGATTTCTGTAACGATGTAAATGTGACGTTTTAGTTCCTTAGATGTGCATTAAAACTCTTCCCATTTTGGCTGAGCAGAAGGAATTTGAGTCCTGTGTATTTCTTTATTATATATATTCCATGAATTGAGGCACCTTTAAATTCCTCCATAGCAGCGTCCCCAGCTTGCCTCCATCTACCAGAACTTTAATTCATGACTGTCATTAAACCTTTTTAATCACTGTCTTTCTCCACCTGAGTCTCCAGATTGAAATGAAGCTTCGCCGAAATTCATACAGGAAGGCTCTTTGGACTCATCTGCATCAGCCAGTGGCGCAAAAGGGCGCTATACTCTGTATGCAACGCATAGGGGCGCTGCACTAGAGGGGGAGCAAAAACGATGTGGGGATTTTTTTTTATAGTCAACATTTTATGTACTTAACCGCTGTTTGTGTATGAAATGACCAATAACAGCACTGATTAGGCGCCTCTCCCCTCCTGCCAGCCGCTCTCCCTACAGGTAACTTGGGCAGCGGCCCTTTGAGAAGCGCTGAGGAGCGATTGTTTTTTCTTCTGTTAAATTTGAACTGTATTATTGCCTCAACAACAGGGAGCTAAAGATGAGGCGGCAGAAAAACACTCCGGGGCACAAAAAAGAAAACTGAAGAGGGGGAGGGATAAAGATGTTGGAGAGATGAAGAAAAGCTTTTCAAAGTGGGTGAAAGACAGAAGGTAAGTAATGTCAGTGTATCAACAAGAGAGTTGTAAATATTCAGGTTAACTTAAGCTAGCCTAAAATGACAGATGGTTGTTGTTTCTCTGCCCCGTATTGAACCAATACAGGACGCGATTTTTTCCGTATTGCTACAAATGTCTGATAGACAAACTATCACACACATCTCAACAATAAGTGTAATAATAATGACCAAACCAAAACACGGGAAATATTAAGGCCAGCTAAATTATTGTTGCAGGACCTAAATAGGACCCCCACCCCCACAAACTGAGGCTGTTGTCACGGTTTCCTAGAGACTGACACTGCGCAGCCGCAGTGAGCTGCTATCTACCAGCGTCTTTTTAAAATGTCCACCGATACACCGTCCTTAAAACCTCTGGCAAAAATACAGACGGTAGTGGGAAGACACACATTCTAAGCTAAACAGTTACAGTGAAGTTTAATAGGGGCATTAAAATAATGTGTCAGCGATATTTAGTGGATCACAGTGGGTTGTTTAATACCAGACAGAATGGGTCAGGAGAGGAACCGCAGAACCTAAAGAACCAGACATCAGTCTCTTTATCCATCAATCATTTCCTGAGACAGAAAAATAATATAAAGGGCAAGTTAAAAGAACAAATCATAAACATAGATTAATAGTAAATAAATAAATATTGTGAAGGGAACATTAAAAACGTTTGTAAGGATTGTGTAGGAAAAACATTTATATCTTTTATTAATACAGTGTTTTGTGGTCAATATAATTTCACCATTTTATTAATATGGGTTGCCAGTTTGGATAAGGTTTTCTATCAAGCTATAAGAATGTTAGAAAACATGCTAACAAAATGCCTCAGACCTGCAGCCCATAGGCAGTTCTAGACCCAGGCTAACAGAAGTGGCTCTTTGGCTCACTTGTACAAGTTTATGTGGGGAGGGTTCCGGGGGGAGTGGAGGGCGCTGGTGAGATGTTCTCATCCACCTCAGAAATATGTAGTTGCGCCCCTGGCATCAGCCATCAACCTATCAACGCTGGACCAAGCTACGTCACGGCCAATCACTGACCAAGCTCCCGCTGATAAAAACCTAACTTTTGACCTTCAATGTCTCAAAAATCCCCCGTGGCGTCCACTTTCCAGCTGCACTCAACCCACCTCCACCCCTTATCCACCTCCACTCTCCCGGCTTTTCAGGCACCCATCCTTCACCGACCTCCATCACTAGTGTACGGGCCCCGGGGGACGACATTCCTAATCAGCATTGGGTGTAACCTAATATGTTTTGAATTGACCTCAGCACAAGGTGACAAACTGAACACCTACAACTTTGGAGACAGATTTCAAAATTATTTTGCAGATTTTTGAGACATTGAAGGTCAAAAGTTATCAAAACCTTTTTCATACATCAAAGCATGTAAAATCTGACCATTCACCAGGAAATGTCAACATATATCTTAAATCAGTGTTTTTCAACCTTTTTTGAGCCAGGGTACATTTTTTTCATTGAAAGAGTCACGAGGCACACCACCAACCAAAATGTAAACAAATGATACTCTATAGTCGCATATATTAAATATATATTAATTCTT
>CAEFZY010077662.1:0-34733 GCA_903066815.1 Brachyrhaphis roseni
AGCTGGAGATAGGCACCAGCACCTCCCGACCCCACAAGGGATAAGGGTGCAAGAAAATGGATGGATGGATGGAATAATATATATATATATATATATATATATATATTTTTTTTTTCTAATTACGGATTTATAGTACTCTTCTTGAACCTTTACCTGCGTGAATAAGAAAGTCAAAGTATTAATCTGAATGACTTCTTTATCTGTTATGAAAACAAGAATACACCACTTATGAAATCATTTTCTTATTTGTATAGTTCTGGTGCATTNTATGTTTTATTGTAAATTAATAATCAACTTTGTAGTGTGGCAAATTTTTATTGGCAAAATTTCACATTTCGCCTAGTTCATTTTTCCTAAATAACAATAGCCCTAGATATCATGGATTCACTTGAATTAATAATCATAAATTATAAACATTTATGATGTGCATAAAATTTTATTTAATCCAACATAAGGTAAAGAAGCTATTCTTTTATTTTAGTCTACACAGTTCTACAAATGCACTTCTTAAATACTGTTAAAAACCCCCGCAAAACATTACTAGAAGAGTGCTTTAAAAATAGGGCTCAGGTTTTAAAACCCCCACACAGTAATAGCTTTCTTTTCTCTTGTTTTGACTGCGTTTGTCTTTCCTTGTTCCATCAGATGTTTCAAATTGACCATCATTATTTTCAATGCCTGAGAACCTCTAATTCTTTTGTTAATTCCAATTTGCTTCATCATGACATTACGTTTCTGTTTGTCACTGCTAGTGTTTTTTGGTGCTCTTACTTTGAAGTTCACGTCTGGATTTGAGTCATGCACAAGGGGTTTTTACTAGGTGGGACCGGAGCACAATATTTGAGCCACATTTTATTTGTTTTGGTCTTGCCTTCGGCCTTGATAGGCTGGATTTAGAATGTTTTTTTCAAGACCAGGAAAGACAACAGCTGCAACAACTTTTTTTTTCAAACTGCATCTGGGTTTAAAGCTACTGACTTCATTCAAATGGAACCAATAAAATATTTTACTTAGGACATTTCATTGCTGTCATCTGCATGTCTAGAAGTTGAGAAATCAAGCCAAAACAAACATTTTCCAGTACAAATACATATAATTACATGAATTATTAAGAAAGTTAGATTATTGCGCTCTTCAGAGATGTCTGGTTTGTCTGATTTGTTGGGCAAGTGGCATGTAGTTTATTCTTCGCAACACATTTGTACTGATTTCATGTTCTTCAGTATAACTGGTTTTGTAATATGTGATCATATATGCACAATATTTTTTCCTGCTTTACTCCATAATATTTTTCTCGCAAGCAGCCAGCTTTTGTCGTAATGTTGGCTCTTCAGACATTTTGCCATTTAACGGCTGCAGTTTTTTTTTTTTTTTTTATTTGACCAGGAGATTTTATTGTGCCATAGAAGACATAACCTCAGGCACGTGCGCAAGTAAAACAGGTATAGCAATGCCCACTGTCTCAACTGATGTGAAAGAAGGTGTGCCAGATTGTGCAGATCTCTCAGAAAGTGAAAGATTAATAGTCTGCAACAACCTCTTTAGGATTTAGACAATGTTTTTTTTTTTTTAAATGCCACCCAACATTCACCAGCTGCAGCTTTAAACCACAGACTGTCAGGTGTCTGCAGCGTGTTTTGATTTCCTCTGGCTGACCTCAAAAAAGAAGTCAGAGAGATGATGGAGGGAAATAGTGAATAATGCTTTGGTTAGATTTATTATGAAGTGAGTGAGAGAATAACAAAAAGAGAAGACACACACAGTGATGACTCAAGTAAATGTAATTTTAATCAACTTTAATATTTACGAAGGAACATTTATTCAATACAGAAAACAAAAAACATTATTACACATTTTGCACTTCCGATCATTTATTTACAGTCATTACACCAGAAACACACAAAATAGATACAGATTTATGTAAAACAGTTAGCAGTCATTAAATAACATTTTAAGACTAAATCAAAGCAACAGAAATGTGTTTCCACGTGATAAGAGAAGATCATGTTTATGTGTGATTTTGTTTATGTTTAAGTGTGTGTGTGGAAATGAGAACAGTCCCCTGTTCCTGCTGAACTGAGCCAGCCGACGTCACACACTGATTATCAGCACAGCAGGCACAGGAGACCGACCCAGCGGGGGGTGAGGAGAAGCGACGACAGAGGTAATTTTTCACACAGACAGATACAATCACACAGCATCAGACAGTGATGCTCTTTTGAAAAAAAAAAAATAAAATAAAAAAAAAATAAAATTAACAGGTGGAAGCATAGGGAAAATGTGAACACAAACAGAGTCAAAGAAACACACACTTGCGAAAGCGACGGGGTCAGCCCAGTGACAGAAATTATGACATAAGGTGACACTCAGCTCTCCCTACAGGGGCGGCAACAGATTTACTCTTAATGAGACAGCTGACATTTAGCAGACACAGACGCTCCGATGCTGCTCAATTTCAGAAAATTCAACAGATTACAGCTTTTTACTGGAAATTTATAGATTGTAAACTCTTTTTTCATCTGACTTTCCCTCTCCTTTATGATATGTCAGCGTCTGACAATACTGTACAGTGAGTCATCTGTGAACACATGTACTCCATCAAACACTTACTGTCAGCCCTGAACACATGGGGTTGATTTTGAAATAACGAGGTGTGAGACTGAGTTCGGAAAGATATAGAGTCAATCTGAGAAAACCATTTCTTTGACCTCATAATATTTTTAAAGAAATCAGATTTAGACCAGCTTTATTCGCCAAGTTCGTGCACACACACACACGCACACCCCCACACACAAAAGGAACTTGTCATTTTTCCCACTATACTCTCAGTGAAGACATTTAAAATATAAATATAGAAAAGGCAAAATAAAAAATACATGTTTTGTCTTTCTTGTAAATATGTTTATATACAGTTTTTATAAAAGATGAAAATATGGCTGAACTGTTGCAATCTTTCCTTGTCATGTTTTAAATTTAGCATAGAAATACTGATCAAATACTAACAGAAATTTTGAGGATTTTCTTATAGTTTAAGTCAAATAAGTTTGAATTCTTTTACACAAATAGAGTGAAAACAAAATAGGTCAAAGGTATAGTTAGGAAGTTTTCACCGAACTTGGAACATTATAAGTTGTTAGCATCTTAACCATGATAGTCTCTTGCTTTCCTTATTTTGTATTAATATAGATGATATAGTCTGAGAGATATCGGTTTATTGGCGCACTTTTTAAAGAATCTTTAATTGGTTGTGATGATTGCATTGGATGTCTTGGTTATTTCCAATAAAATAGAAATCAAGATAAGAGGCTTTGCACCACTTGGGATCTTCCTGTATCTGATATTTACTCTGACTAGAAACACTTTACATGTTCCGTTCTCACTATGTGTTTCACACAGGAAGACCACTGGTGGCGCACCGGCCCTGACTTTCGTTTCTCCTGTAAAAAAACATACAGTGCAGATGTGACTTAAATGAAAAGGTGCATAAAATAGTATTTGCATAAACTGCAATAATATTGTTTTCATTTTATTTTGTCGTTGATGGTAAAAGTCCAGTCTGGTCTTGACCCCTCTTGGGGTAGCTGTTAGCGTCATGATCAACTATTCTGTGTGTTTACTGCCATATGAAGACTCCAACAACAGTACACTTTAGGTATGATATTTTCTGCTTTAAACCTCACTTCATAACTGAAAATCTTCACTTTTGTATTAACTCTAATATGCTAGGTGACTTTGCGTAGTGACGTGTAAATTCATCCAATAAACTCTTAAGAAATATATAATTGTTTTGCACCAATTATATAACTCTAATTAGGGAAATTGTCTTGTTTTTAAAGTGATGTTCTCACTTGACTTTGTTTACACCAACATGTAATAAAAGACACTTTCATAGCTTAATGGTTACATTAGCAGAGTCCCAATTTAGATCCTATTATTATTATTATTATTTTTCTGCTGCTGATCTCTGAGCTGTGGAAACAAATGCTCACCATAACACTTCATTAACAGATGTGAGTAATAGTCGTGATGTTGCTTCTGAAACTTGGTTCCTCTTCTGATCACTCAACCAAAAACTTCCTTTGAGATCAGAAATCTCTTTCTACAATGAAGACCAGGCCAAGACGACAGCCACACAAATCAGAGCTATGTAAAACAAATAAATAATGCACAATGGGCTAAACAAAAGACGCAATGACCTCTGAAGAAACGCAATGAGAATCATCTTTCACAACAATTTTTTTTTTATCTTAAGTCGGAATACGTTGGATCGACATGTTTCTGGTAAGCTGTTCCATAAAAGGAAATCTGCGAGTTGAATGTGGTTTTAATTATTGACGAACAAGTTAGCTGCCTCTGATAATGAGGTTGGAGTCTTTGAGGTTGGAAGCCAGCATAGCCATCATCAGATACTCAATCAGATTCAAGTCAGGACTTTGAGGCTGCTCCAAAATTTCTTCAGATCAAAAGAAACATGATGATAAAATGTAAATACTGAAGTGATTACCTTAACCCTAAATCTGCCAGGGATATGAATAATTTTAGACTGAGCTGTAAGTGTCTGGTTTGGTGTGTGTTATATAATATTGTATATTATATGCATATTTTGGAAATGCACTTTGGTGCCTACCATCACGTGCTACATTTTATAGGATGTTTAAAAAAGTGGTAGCAGCCTCTTTATGTTAATGTTATAAAATATATATAATTTCAGTCCTCAGCTTATTTTCTGGAACCAGAAAAGCTGTATGAAGCTGAAATTAAATATTTAAAAAAAGTTTAGAGAAATAAACTACAAATTCTATTCTTTTAATAGATTATTTACAGGGACTGTGAAGCAAAACACATTCTCTCTTATAGCCAATTGATTTTGATGTTTGCTCAGTCATTTACCTGTAAATCATTGCATGAGGAAAGCAAAATTGATCAAGCTTGCCATAGTGCATCTTCAAATAAAAAATCAGCTTAAGGAGCCGTACAACCTTGGATTAGCTCTTTTTAGAGACGATAATCACTAAGAACTAAATGCACAAATGGTTACTATAATCAACTAAAATTCACTGCTGGTGAAGTTCTGAACTAACTCATTTGTTTTTACTAGATGCTTATTATGTTGTTGGCATTCTGTATCCAATCCAGTGGTGTTGTTAGAAGTATGATGCTCTTTTGTAGCGCTTGTTGCCCCTCCCTGACCTTTACTCTCCCACCTGCAGGCTGCAGCCCTGTGGCGGCAGAACTTAACCACTGTGAACATGGCAGGGACTCACTGTTCACATGTGAGTTAAGTCCTGCAGCCGCACAGCGAGGCTTGAAAACCAGCATTTGCCGGTGACGGGTGTTTGTGTGGGAGCATGCAAATGAAAAGCATGGGTGTGTCCATGAATGAGGTAGTAATTTTAAGTGTGTGTGCGTGGGTGTGTGTGTGTGTGTGTGTGTGGAGAGGGGGATGCGTTCGTGAGAAGGGTGCTGCTTTTCTTCGTGTCAGCCATTGGAAATCCCTGGCAATGTGATTCAGTCCTGTAGTCTCAAAAATCACTCTGCCAGGAATTCCCCTGGCCAGCAGAGACGTCTAGGTGAGTCGAAAAGGAGCTCATCAGAGCATGCAAACATATGAATAATAAACACCAAAATAGAACTCCTTGTCATTTATACCTTTGATGCATTGTCTCCCCTGTTACCCTCTCACGCAAGTCCTGTCTTTTATACTTCTCAGTGAAATATGAGGTTAGAAGACTGGACTATTCGTACATGCTATGTATTCATACATGCCTCTCGTCAGGTCCCCTTGATCTCTTATAAAAATAACTTGTCAATGACAGAATGGAGGGTTCGTTGAGAAGGAAGTGGCACGCCCTATAAAGACATCTTCCCTTTTCTGTTCATCCTCTTTACCTAAAAGTCCTTGTGTGGAAAACTAGGACACAAGTTGAGTTTTCTCTGCTTTCATGTTACCGAAACACAAGTTCAAAACATAAGGACTATGTTTTGTGATAGTCCTTAAAAAAAGCACTCATCTCAAGAATACCAGTGTCATATCCCGAGTTCCCTAATTTGCCGTCTTCTTGAAGATATTTTTATTTTAGCCGCATTAATAATCCACCGTCTGCAAGCTGTGAGTCATTGGGACGCGTTTGGGGAACTCCGGACTCTAAATAAGTTTCAAGCAGCCGCTCTGCTGGAGCACTGTTCCAAAAACACTGGAAGCTTTGGCCTCTGCAATCATCATCACTGATCTGTAACAGTTTCAAAGAGTATAGTACACAACTTCCTCTAAAAATATAATCTACTGGCCAATGCTTTCCAGTACTGCAAGGGTAATGTTACTTTGTTTTCCAGTTTGCAGTCAAATTTACGCATAAAATTAAGTCATTGTAACTCACAACACTGATTTTCTGGGGATGTTTTTGCAATACCTTAGAATGATTTCTTAGTTTTACTTTTTTTTTACAAGGAAAATACAAAAACCAATGCAGAAGGCCTGAGTATGTCTAAGGAAGAATCATCCGTTGTATTCAATTTATAAAATTTAATTGGATTTGTCGCTCTGAACATTTTGCATACTTTCCATCCCGTGCCAAAGTAGCTCCACCTGGTCACAATAAAAAAACAACCAAGGTGACCTCAGGTCCCAGCACCCTTCAAAGACTGCATGCTAACTCCCCTTTAACTCCTCTCCACGATCAGCCTAAAACCCTGCCATCCCTCCCTCCTTTCATCTAGCAGTCGCTCGACTCGCGCTGCTATTTTCTCTACCTTTTCATCTTTTCCATTGGTTTTTCCTCCCCCTCTTTTTGCTCCCCCCATCGAACCCGCAGCCATTAATGTCTATGAGCTCATTCTTTCCCTTTCCCCCTGTAATGACGCCGATATTGGGTTGACAAGCGCTGTCCAACACATCACCTCAAGCACTGGCTTGGAGAATCTCAACAGAGCTCACTTCTTTTTTCCCCCTGTGATACTGTTCTTTTGCCTCTTTGTAATTGGATGTTTATTGCGGTTAGAAATAATCATATGGCGCTGGCACGTGGGTTGCATAAATGTGCCAGCGTGTTGCATCTTGATGTAGGTGTCGAGTAGGAAAACTTGCATCACCGAGAGATGATTTCCAACAGACGGACTCTAGTAAAGTCAAAGGTGTTCTTGCAGTTTTCATGAACTATTGCCTTGTTTATAGATTCTTTTACAATTTAGGGTGTGTAGTTTACATTATGTGTGTGTTCTGCTCTCTATACACAGGATATATGGAGGTCCAAGTGCGGACGTGGCCGTTGGCCGTGTTCCCTTCAGTGCAAGTCCAGATTTGACATTGCCGTTTACACAAGGCCGCATGGTTAAGTGGAAAAGCCTCTGTTGAGACAGCTGGATCTCGACCTCTTGTTGTTTCAACACATATCAACCCTCCCTTCTATGGCTCGCAGGGTGAATCTACCTCTTCGAGCACAATATGCTCACTGTCAGCAAACAAACAGGATTATGTCAATGGGGCTGCTGGGCAAACATTGTATGTGCTTGAACTGGGATTTCACAGTCTCATAAATGAGTAAAAGTGCAAATGCATACAAATCTGACATGGCTTTCACCGTAAAATGGAAAACACTCCTCGCTTAATAGCTAGAACTACTTGAAAACTTGAAACATAAGCCACTGTAACGCACAAATTATCCTTGCCTCCATTTTCAAAATTCACCCAGATCGATCACTGCTACCTCATCTTGTTGCAATTTTATCTCTTTACATTTCTATTTTCTATTCTTAAGCAAACCATCATAATAAACTACTCAAACGATTACGTATCATTTTATCTTTTTTCTGTGCAATTAAGTATCTTAAGACTCTCAGGAATAAATAATTATCGAAGTGCTCAAATTTTACATATAATTTAATTTGCTTGTATATTGATCTTTGGAAAACTTACTTTATTACATTCTATTTCCATTTATTTTGCTCTGATGATTATTCTTGTCAATGTCTCATGTGAAAAATGACAAATGTATAGATACTTTTGTTTGTATCTTTAAAACAAAAGCTAAAAAGCAATAAATGACCTGTTGTTGGTAGATTTAATTTACTGTAGTCATAAGACAACAATTCCTGACATGGGAGTATGAATTGCACAGTGGTATGAAAAGGAGGGGTTGCCAATACTAATTATCCCTGGCTACATACAGTGAATGGCTTTATTTTATACCTTCAAAAACAATATCTACAAAAGTACATATTTATTGGTGAAGGGTCAAAATGATTGGCCCTCCGCTATACGTTTTCAATAAAGATTCAAATCAGGGTTTGAGCTGAGAACTTAACGCCAAAACTCCATTTCTTGTTCAGAATGACAAAAGCCAAAAAAACGTGCTGACTGAATTACCAAATGAGTCTTTACATCCTTCGGTTTGACAGTAAACCCTGAAGCACGCCCTCCGCTCAAGATATTTTAAGATATTTTAACAACAAAACATTTGCAGCAGAAGTGCTTGGAAGCTGCAAGGCACATCCCTGGATCTTTGTACTTACACACCTTACTCAGCACCACACCCTAGCTCAATCATCAGACAGAGCATGTTTTGGTATTGCTTGTGCATGAGGTTCTGATTTTGTTTTATGTTGCGTGTCAGGGTGTAATTACTTCAAAGGCCGTGACATTCAGCGACATTCGAACAAGGTATCTGGCTCCACAGCGGGCCTGATCTTTAGCAGTTTTCAGGAATCAAAGACAAACAGTAGAAGAATGTACCACATGTGGGACATTAGTCGTTTTTTTTTCAAGAAAACCTTTAAAATGTTGTTTTTGAGTGAAGGACCCAGCCCAAGCTCATGGTCCACTCCCTGTAGCCCTGTGCTTGTAACCCTATCCTCAGCCTGGTTCGTAGCCAAACACCCTCACCACCACCAGCCCTGTACTTAGTGCACAGCTGCCCTGCTGCCACTGAACCGCACATGCACGAATGGCCGCAGAAACGGCACACATACACTTTTATTCCACTACGCCAATGTTTCCTGAGCCAGGGCCCAGCCATACATATTGCCGCCGGCACACCCATTCACCCACCCAACAACCCCACCAAAGCCTGACTGGATCGTCACCTTCTCCTCCATTATTGCTCTGACCTTCCATCCAAACATTCAGTCATTCATTTAGCGCTTTACTTAGAACTCCTCTAGCCTTTTCCCCTTCTCTTCCCTGTTATCGCAAGCCACAATCAGGCACATGAAAAGCAGAATAACAGATCTTACTAAATGTGCCTTATCTTCTCACTTATCTAATCCGTCCTTGCTGCGTCAGCCTCATGTGAACTTCCTTCAGCTCTTTTTCGTATCGTCCACAACCCAATTTAGTTTATGTCACTACCCCCAAGAGGGGAACCAGACAGGACGGCGGACAGGAAAACAGAGACAGACAGCCCTGAAGTGCAGCTAAATGAAACCTTGTCAGCTACAGTAGTGGCTGGATTCCCTTCCTTTCATGGAGGTTTCGGAGCTCGCACTCTTACAAGCCCTCTGAACAATGAGAGGAATGTTTGAGGCAGCTCCGGCCCTGCTTCGGCACTGCCATGACGCCCCGTCTGCTGCTTTTTGAGAACTTTTTATGACCTCTGTTCGCACTCTGCGCTGCCAGTAAAAAACTCAGCCGAGAGAGCGTACACGGACTTGACAAAAAAACAGGCACACAGGCAGATAAAGGCAGACGGAAAGGGAAGGCAGACAAACAAACGGGTAGAAGCTAAACAATTAAGCAGTCAATCACTCAGATGGGTAGTGGACTCTTAAATCAACTGCAAACACAGGCAGCCATGCAGAAAGTCAGCCATCCTATTCAAAGGAAGTATTTACATCTGACCTTTGTAATGGAGCCGCTCCATAGAGTCAAACCACACAACAGGGCAATATTCCAGTGCTAATATCACAGTACATTCAAACAGCAGGAAGACTTTACACACGCTTTGTCCCAATCAACAGGCTGCAGAAGCTTCTGTAAAGTGTGTCCCTGTCAAAGACCAGTGGTTCAAGAGGGAAAAAAGTCAAAATTATAGTCTTTCCAGAGTAATAAAGTCATAAAACTGTAAAAAACCCCAGAAAAAACCCACAAGAAATCCTCAAAGAAGAGGCAGACATGATGCTGCACCCACCTGAAATAACAGTTTTTTACTCCTGCTCTCTGTCCCAAGTTCATTTGTCTCCAACGTCACCCTGTAAAGTCGAACTTCACAAGTCTCGCGCCTGTCACTCTTTTTGTCTTCTTGTCGACCCGTTCCTCCTCTGGCTGCGCAGACAGGAGCGTGTGTAAATGCGAGTGTGTCTGGGAGCCAGACAGGGTGTGCAGAGTAACCGAGTGGGCGGTTCATATGCAGGGAATTCCTACCTCTCTTCACTCATGACGTCAGAGAAGGCACCCTCCCTTTCCCTCTCGTGCCTCTCCTCTCCAGTTGTTCTGTGTACGGCCCAGGCTGCTGCTGGAACACAGGAAAGGGGGCTGGGAATTAATTGGCGCACTGCTGCTAATAAATGAGCAGAGGCTTGTTTGAGTCAACAGCGGACAGGAAGAGCGCAGGGATAAATGTGCATTGGACAAAAATACAGATGGATCCGCTGCCGTGTTTACGGTGTTGTTTGAAAGTTGGAGAAAGTTTTAGCGTGGATACCTTTTTTATTGTTTGTCTTTTATTGTTTTATTGCCTTAAGTTATTGTTGAACAAGTTTAAAAACATTTAAAACTGAGACAAATGAGCCCAAAAGAAAGGATTGCACAGTGTTTAGAAAAATCTGTATAATATTGATGAATATTAAAATTATCGTATAAGGATTGACGTAAATCAAAATTTTTCTCCGTCATCACAATCACAACAATCTTCCCACCAGCATCTCAAACATTAAGATCTATATCAATTGTAAGCATCAAAAACTGAAACGTCATCCAGTTGGTTAACTTGCCTGCAAAGTTTTAAAGCATGACTTTTTAAAATATTATGGTCCTGTAAATATTGCATTCAAGCAGTCCTTTGTGAATGTGAAACTTATCACATTGAAATGGCAATGATGATTTCAGTTTGATTAATTGTGCAGTTCTGCAGAAGTTGATATTAATAACAGTGACATGCAAAAATATTAATACCTCTTGAACTTTTTTTCAACAGCTCTTGCTCAGCTATAGAAAAGGATTATTATAAACGACAATTTTCAAGAGATGTCTAAGCTAGTCAGTTCAGTATAACTTGGGAGCCAAACAGGGTGTGCTTTGACTGGACCAATTTAATACAGATGTATTAGCCTCAAACATAAATTATTCCACTTTATGTTTGAGGTCAATATCCAGTTAGATGGGAAACCTTTGCAGGCTCTAAAAAAAATGTTTGTATTTCTGAATTTAGCGCCATCTGTCTTTTTCTTAACTCAGACCCGCTTCTCTGTGCCTGTGAAGAAGCATCCCCAGAGCATGATGCTGCCACCATGGTGGGGATGGTGTATTTAGGGCAGTACTTCTCAAATAAAAAAACCCCAAAATAAACAAACAAAATATGGAGCGAAGGATACAAGCGTGGATATTTTGAAATACCGACATAGAGGAGAGATGGCGAAGTTTGACAGTGAAAAGAAAAACTGCAGCAGAGGTCAGTAAAGCAAGTATGACAGAGTTTTATGGCCAGGCTAAGAGATTTTTATTTTCAAATACAAGAATACAGTCATAATACTACGAGAACCAAGTCGTATTAGCAGAATAGTTTAAATATTTGCAGAGTATAGACGCAATATTGCCGGAAGAAAGTCGTTAAATTAAAAAACTTCGACAGAGTGATATGCAACGTGACCCTCTCAGCAAGTCTGGTTCTTCCTATTAAATAAAAAGTTGTTTAAACAATCGTTTCAAAGTCCTGGGACTGAAAATTAGCTTCGGATGTGCTAAAACATTCAGTATTTAGTCATTTGTTAAACCAATACCAACTATAACCTTACAAGATCAGTATTCCGCAATTTAGCGCAGTATGATAAAAAAGTATTATAAAATTACAACTTTATTCTCGTCCAACTCGTATTTAAAACACAAATCAAAAACTCAGAGCCTGGCCCTTATACTCCATCATAAGCAAGTAACTGTAGCTCGCAGAAAAAGGCCAGGAAATAGACGAAACCTATCTTTTTATTGTTAATGCAAAATGTTCTACACTTTTCATCTCTTCTCATCTGACAAGATGAAATATGAGCATTAAACAATTAACAATAAATGTTAAAAAGCATATACCTTGTGGAAAACTAAATTGAAGAAGCTGACAAGTAATCGATGCTTACAATTCCAAAAAGTGTTACTGTATTAAGTCTAAAAATGCACATCCCAGTGAATCACTTGCACTTTTTTAACTTCAAACTGAGTAGTCTTGATTAAATGTTACAGATTCACTTTGTTAAACTGATTTTGGAAATTATTTTGAGACTTAGAACAATAAAACTGTGGTTTTGATAATGTCATACAATGCTGGAGCCAATGGTTTGTACAGATGAATTATTAAATATGAACAGATTCACAACAATATTTCAGTTCTGTTGGGTGGGCATGACAGAAAATAATCGAGAAACACTGATTTAGGGTGATGTGCAGTGTTGTATTTCCACAACACATAGTGTTTTGCATACATTCCAACAAGTTTAATTCTGGTTTCACAAGTGTAGAGCAACATGTTTCTTGTTTCCCATATCAGATTTGTGGCAAACTTGTTTTATTTCAAGAAGAGATTTTGCTCTTGATAGTCTTATATAAATGCCAGATTTTAGAGAGCACAATTGTCCTGTTTACAGATTCTGTCACCTGAACGTTGGATTTTATTTGGGCATATTAAAGTACAATGTGCTGTACAGTGATTTGATAAAATATTAAAAAACCTATGGCACAAACATGTACTGCTTTTAATGGTGAATTAAATAAAATACCAATAAAATGCATTGACATTTATGTTTGTAACATTATATCACTATAAAACAAACATGACAACCAAATGCTGATTGGTCAAATTAGGCCCACAGATATTATTTAGTGTCATAATTTGGTTGTTGTTAATAGAAAGATGAAGAAGTGTAGATTTTGTAATGTGCGTTTTCTAGAGCAGTATTATTTATTTTGTGAACCACTTCACAATTAAACTAGAGTAAAGTAGCTATGACTGCAGCAGTGATAATATTTCAAGTAGAATTTTCTTTCAGAGGGAAGAACTCTGAAATGAATGGCGGTAACCTAAGAAGCAGAAAGTGGCAGGACATTTTTGTTTTATTTCGAGATTAGCAGAATAAATTCTGAGATCAATATTGAAGTTGAAGGTAAAACTGCATCAGATCTAGTTGCAGCTTTCGATTGTTATTAGGACTGTTCATGAGTCTGTGCAAAGTCTTATCGGCACCTGTCAATAATGATTAACACCCACCCCTTCCTGCACACACACACCCCACACAACACCTATCTCCACAGGGGTACAGAAGCACAAGCTTCTGAGAGGGGCTATTAGACATTTTACAACTTCCCCTTCTTCCCCAAAAGCCTCGGGCCGTGTGAGAGAGAGAGAGGCAAAGTCCTACGCTGGTGACCACGCCCCTGAGCGAGAGTGTGGACGTCACACATTCCACACGCATGCTCGTCTCCAAGCAACGCATACACTCAAAGCTTAGTGAAACAGCCATGCCAGTAAAACACATGACCGCGACACGTCGCTTATGCTCTGATGGGATAATGTTTTGTTTGTGGACTTGTGTTTCTAAGTTGTCCTCACCGAGGGGATTTACAGCTTTGCATAACAGTCAAAGTTTAGTGAGCGCTTTGACTTTTTGATTGTTAGTCAGCAAAGAATACATGTGGAATGTGTAAACTTGTGTTTGATATACAGTAGTTTTTTTTTTCTTCACTTGATTTCTTGTCTCTTTCAAAGTTTGTGCAGCATATATGGGCTTCTTGTTTATGCTAAATAAACTGTCTCTGTGAGACTCAGTTAAACATGGTAGTGCACAAATAAATATCATAATACTCACATAACTTGACTGCCATAAAATAAAAAAAAGAAAAAACCCAAAAGACTCCAGAGATCAAAACCATGTTGCGTGCCGTGCACACTCTCCCCTCTTCCTCCGCCGCACAGACACGATAATTTGCACCGCCACACGCAAGCCCAATACTGTAATGACTGAGATGAAACAGATCTGAAACAGAGATGCTGCTCATCACGAGAATTGTCAAGACTGCTTTCAATTCAGACCAATACCAGTTCTTTCAGTCTGGCTGAAATATGAGACAAAAAAAGCTGGTATGAAACTGTAATCAATGCCACATCTTCCAGCTTTTTCACCCATTGCTTTTTCTTCTACTTTTTTAGACTAAAAAAGTAGAATCCTGCAGGATAATGTTCTATCTTGCAGGGAAAGAGAAGTTATTTAAAAAAAAACCAACAACTGTTGAATGAGCACACTTTGCCTGACTTTTCTTTTGCCTGAACTCTTCTATCTTTATGACAGTGATAAAAATGATCAGCTTAGCGTGTTCTATTTTGTAACACTGACTTTCTAAGTTGCCTGGAAGCTGTGCAACCGTAGTGAAGATTGTGGGTTATTTCGTCTAGTCATGTGGGAAGAAGTTCACTTTAACTCAAACTACTTCAAAGAAAACCGAAAAATACTCTCCATTGTACAGTATGTGCTCATTTCTTCAGTGCTCTTCTGTGTACGTTCAATATTTACCGACATAAATCGTGTATTTGTGTTTGTACATGTATCATGGTGTATTGTGCAGAAGGGAATTATTGCATCTCTGTTACTATGTGAGCAGTTTGGGGATATTCAACAAACTTGACGCTTTAAAGAGTGAGTCACACACCAAATAACTCTATTCTGGGCTACTAGCCTGTGAGATATAACATATCAACTTCTATCTGGTTGTTATGGTGATCCAGTTTCAATTATGCAACAAAGACAGAGAAATATATTCTTTTGGTGGTAAGAAAGTGCTGCTAGATGTGTCAGCTGATCCGAAAGGTATCAGGCTTTCTTATTATATCAAACTCACAGACAATGGGGCTCTTCTTATGAACATCAACATCTTCTTCTGCACATAGAGATCAGTTTTGAAAAAAAACCCAACTTTTTATATGAAGTTGGTTAAAAGCTTGAATGTCAAATTGCAGTCTAATCCTTCTTTCACGAGCTTTGTGCTTGGTTCTACTCTTATTTCTTTCTTTGAGACTTTGAGGTTTGAAGCCGTCCTGCAAATCATCCTGATCTTTATCTCCTGCCATAGACTTTCTATTAGATTCATATCAGATTCATGTTAGGCTGGGCACCTACAAAATGTTAATATTACTTCAAGTCAGGAGTGTTCACTTCCACTGAAAATCTTGATATCTCCTACTTGGCAACCTCTACCTCTGTCTTTTTGTTTGCTCCACCATCTCCATAAATCATTTCTGATCTCACTGCCGTCGTGTAACCCTTCCATTTCCAACTTTCCTGCTAAGAGTTTTGACACCCAGATGTAATCCCAACTCCACCTTAAACAAACTGTCGCTCCTACCACACACCTTACGGCTGTCTCACCACTCCTGTATGAGACGGCACCGCCTGCACCACCCTCGAGTAATTTTCTACTACATCAGACTTACTCACAGAACACCATGGTTCCCTCTACGCAACCTGTTCGTCTTGATTCACAAAGACACAATAAAACTACAACAATATTCTAAAAGCAATTACTCCCTCCTGGCAATAAACCCACATTGCTGCATAAACATTGTTACCGCTCTTCTTAAAGGTTAACAACTCTTTTGTTACTGCACACACTTGGATTTTTAAATAGATATTTGCATTGTAAAATGTGTTTCATAAGCAAAGCAACCACAAGAGAATCCAGCTGGGTCATTTGTGCATGACTTTTCAGCGTACCAAAGCGTTCAAATGCATTTTCATGAAATTTATTGCTCTGACATCCAGTGGTCACAGCTAATGATTCATACATATCTTTGTAACTCCCTTACCATTCTCAAAGTAGCAGTGGCTCACTGAAAAGCTCTGAGTAAATACCTGTAAAAGCAACAATTTTAGCAGGTTCATTTAATTGTTTTCGTGTTCATGAATCAATGAGTTGCTTTTTGGATAAAACCTCCAACTTTGGCTTAAAGGAGCTTGTGCATAAAGACATTGTCTTATTTTTTTTTTGTGTGTGGTAAGTTTGCGTGTTTATATCTAGGTTGGGGGATTTCCAGTCGTTTTCATATGGTAGCTACAGATGGCAGACACAGAAATCTCTTAGCTGTGTGGCTGTCCTAATCCACCTGTCATGTCTTCATCCCTTTCATCATCTTCTTCTCCGCCCTGCATTTAAAGCCTTAGGTTTTTTTTTCCACCCATTTCTTTCTTTCCTTCTTTCTTTTTTTTCCCTTTGACCCCTCCACCCTGATGCAGTCCCGGGACATTTTAGGTCATAACATTTCTATTCTTCATCTATGCCAGATTGTTTTACAGGAAAATAATCAAGAAGTGTGTCATTATGTTCAAGAAAAGACCAACTCAGCGTTGTCCAACTTAAAACGAGCCAGTGAAGAGGCTCCAAATGAATCCACTTGACTGAATGGTCTTTCCTTATTTTTCTCTCTGTCTCTCTCTCTCTTGCTACTCCTCCTCCCTTACCTCTCTGGTATTATGTGTAGGCAGTTGCCGTGGTGACAGGACACACAAACAGTGTGGCGGTAGACAGGAAGTGCTGTGGAACCACAATGGCGTCACTGCGGCTCTGCACCCGTTCTCCACTCGCTCGCCTCTTATCCCCAGCCTGCTTGCATGCTATTATCCTTAGCAAGCTGAACGAAGACCACATTGCTGTCTCTTTTTCTCTTCTTTCTCAATATTATTAGCATTGCTTTTTCAGCTGTCCCTCACTCTTTTTTTTCAGCTTTGCACCACATTAGTGGCACTGGTGTTTGGAAAATTGCTGTCTGATCTGCGGTGTCTGGAATGTTGGGTGTTAAGTTGATGAGCTGAAAAGCTGTCGAACCGTTTTAGAGCTTTTGCTCTTCTTTAACGCTGGGACAAGAATGCACATAAACATACTGTTGTGTTTTGGGGTTTTACAATAACCTTTACAACACATCCACAGTTATTAAAAAAATGTCAGGGTGGTGGGTTTGTAGCTTTTTCATGATGAAGTGAGTCGAAAAGGGGCTATATCATAGACGTACAGAGCTGGGAGTAAACGGGAATGTGTGTGGTCCTGTTGCAGACTCTTACATCAGACTGGCATTTGTGTACAGTGCACATCTCTCCTGCTCTCCCTCTGTCTTTTTACAAATCCGATCCCTAAATATACTCCTCTGGAAAAACCCCTCGAGAAGATACCGCCCTCTTCCACGCAACATGCTAAAAATATCCACCAAGACCACCTTTCCAGCCCCCTTCTTGGTGTGGTTTTCTGTCAGTCCAGACTCCTGTCGTTTTGATTGCTGACCCTCTCATTTGTTCCTTTCTAGCACTCAACACCAGTTCATTATCTCACACTATCCCAAACTGTCTTGTGTGTTTAGCCCCCGCTTTGAGCTCCCCCCATCTGGCCTCGATCTGTCTGATAGAGGTGCCCCCTGCCGTCCCCAGAGGCTTCTTGCTCTTTCTGCTGACATAAACAACTACTCATCCGTACCACCCATGCATCCATCCAGGCAGCAGAGCAGACTTCCAACTAAACCAGTCCGTTGACCTTCAGGCCAGCCAGATGTTAAAACAGGGTCGGTCTGGGGGATAAACCTGGTGAACAGATGAGTTCCCAGAAAACAAAAACAGAAAATCGGAGGATCTTCTTCATGTCAAGACACTGAAATGTTCACATTCAGATGACAAGGATGACGTTACAGTTGTCCGTAAAGGTATGAAAGCCAATTATTTCCGGAGTATAATGACACAATTCATCCAGAAATATGCCAAAAACAATATATGCATGGATACCTACTAGTCTGACATTAGTGTGGAACATTTTCCCGATTCCTCAGTTTTAGATTTGAGTTGTTTGAGTGGTTAAGTGCCACTGTTTCACTCCACAGCATAAAGATTTTTGATTCAGTCCAGGACTTTATATTTCTTAATTCTCAGCCAGTTCTTGGTGGATTCACTGGTAAGATTTAGGCCATTGTCATGTTGCTGGGTTCATTTCAGCTTCAGGTTGGTAATGTTTTAACAGATGGTCTGTACAATTCATGGTGGATATATATATTGATGCCAACGGGAAATTAAATATGCCCATGTAGAAAAATAAAAAAATATTTCCGTCAGTTTATTGCTGTTGTCATAAAGTGTCATTCGGTAAATCATGACACTTTTAATATTAATGACAACAGTCATAAACATTCATGAAGACTTACTCATGTTCATGACAGGTGTTATGTCATGTTTATGATGGTGTCATGACAGTCTTATTCACAACCCATCAAATAAAGTGTTACCAAATTTCCTATGTGGATAAAATTAAATATCCAATTGGCCAAGCATGTTTGGAAACGTTTTTATAGAGTGTTTTAATTTTTTTCACATCACATTTATAGTTTGTGTAATTTAGCAATTAAAAACATAGTTCAGGTACATTGTTAAAATATTGTCATTTTTATCCCTAGGGCCCCAACTCAAGTGGAATAAAATCTTCTTATGAAGAAAATAGTTTTCACATATATAGACTTGACACAAATGAGGTGTCGATTGATTTAAGAGAGTATAAACTAGAGATTAAAGATTTCAATTTCAAGTCATAAATTACTATTTAGAGTTACATAACTGCAATAACCCTGAAAAAAAAAATGTTTTGTATTTATTAAGTATCTTAATTGTAGAAGTCTACCACTGAAAAACTCATCTACCTGTTTAATGTGCTGCTTAGTGGGTGATGGTCGCCCTAAGCAAATTTTTACAGCAAATATGTCATGCAATCTCTTTAAGCAGTAAAAATAAAAATAAATCTTAATCGGTACATTTACTGATGATATAATGTGGTTTGAAAGAAGCTGAGGTTAACCAAATGGGCTAAGAATCTGTGGGTCAAGGTTATATTTTTTTGTTTGGGCTAAATCACGATGGTGACTGAACCTCCTTAAACACCAATAAAAAGACATTCATAGATGTTCATTGTTTGGAGGAGTCATTATTCAGGATTCTCAGGAGTCTGATTCTGATCCTTCGCTCTTCTAGTACTAAGGACTCGTCTTCCTCACCAGTTTATCCAGTTGTTTGTATTTCACATTTATTTACAAAGACGCTGATGATTTTTTTTTTTTCCACAGGAAATGGTAGTAGGAGGCTCTACACAGGCAATAATCTTCCTGTGCAAAACATGTCCTGAGAAGGGAATGTGTAAAGAATATCCGGTCAACGCAACTGTGGGATATAAAAGTGAAGCTATAAAAACCCCCAAATATATTTAAAAGCTCTTTGAGTGAACACTTTTTTGCTACTTTTCTTTTTATTGTTGTCCTCTGACATGAAATGCTTTACATGTTCATGGGCCCTTTGAAATGAGGAAAGATTAAATTGCTGTAACCTCCTCAGAAATTGCTCCAATAATTCATTAGTGCATCATTGTTTCCTGATCAGTCGAGTGAAAGTTTCCAGATCAACCTCCTTGATGGTTACTGACTGTAGAGGACTGGGCATCCTAAAAAAAATTAATCTTTTTAGTTTTTCAGGTGGCCACCTCCAGGTAGTTAAATTTATGTTATCATGAATGTAAATATCTTGATCCTGTGACTGAAAATGTCTTTAGTAAAAAAATAAAAAAAAATCCCAGAACGATGTTAAAAAGTTATATCGCATTTTTTGTCTTAACTTGCCCTTTTCAGTGGGAGGCAGGTGTTGAGTAAAGAGTAGTTTTGCTTGCAAAATGTTTTACTGCAAGGCAACACTTTTTATGTGTACATAAAAAATTATATTGCGCATTAGTAATGTGAAAACCCTTCTGTTAGAAAAGATTGGATTGCAACATGTTGCTCTAAAGCCTGACTAAATATTGGAATATACTGGGTTCTCCTCTCAGTAAAACCTCGCAACATACAGCGTATTCTCAGGGCTGGCAGTGCTGCTCCTCGCCTTTGTTTAGATTATTATCGCATTAACTTAATTGGTGAGTTATGAGCTCCACACAGCAACTTCATTCAAGAATGTGAACAGAAACAACAAAAAAAGGAACTTGCTTCATAACAGGAAGGAGAAACAGCAACAGAATAATTCTTAAGAATCCAGACAAAGAGAAGATGACTTAATGTTCTATTTATATCTGGGAAAAGTAAGAAAAACAGATTACTGTATTTGTTTAACTGCAATTTCTGTCCAGCGAGGCAGGAAGCCTATCTTTGACCACATGACATTTCTGTTCCTGTATTCAACGGCTGACATCGTCTTCAGTGACACACTGCTCAGTGACTTCCTCCGTCCCGTTAATCACTCGATCGCTAACAGGCAACCCACACTCTTCTCGATTCCTGAACCACTTTTACAGCTCCACACCACATTCCACCCTCCAGCGTTAGCTCCTCGGCCCAAGCATCAGTCATGGGAGCATATTTTCCCCAGTTGGTCTCCCCACTTAGGAGGGACCTCTCACTTCTTTTGTCCCTGTAAAGCCTAAAAATAAATCTATGCTATGCTTTCCCCACCTGCTGCTCTTGGTTGTGGAGAAGCGGCATCATACATGGAGACTGTTGTTTATACTGCTTTGTTAGGGACAACAGAGTAAATGGGGTTGAATATGAATGTATAATCTCCCTGTCAACTTTTTCTGTTTTGCTGTCTTTATAATAATTGCTGTCAGTTGTCTTTTTTGACTTTAATTCCTTTAACTGAACAAAGTTGATTATGCAGCAATGAGAACTCCCCATTACTCTTTCCTGTTGAGTACAGTTTTTAGGTAAGCTCTGAAGGAAATTGCATTTAGACCGCCTAAAGGCTCTAAATACAAATACATGTAAAAAAAAAACCCAAAAGCCACATATTTCTTTAAGTTTAGGAACCACTACTTTGTGTCGGTCTATGAACTAAATCACATTCAATTATCATGTTGCAATAAAATGTGAAACTGTTCAGGCAGGGTTGAATACTTTTGCAAGGCCTCCTCTCGAAAGTTTATCAACTTCCACTCAAGAATAGAAAAGAAAAGAAAGGAAAGGAATGCACCGGCCCACGGCCGTTAGGGAACAGGTGATATTTCTAGCGCGTTATCTGTGTTTAGATAAACTTGACAAGAAGGATCATCAGTCTGACTCTCTGATTGGCTGCTCTGAGCTGAACTTCAGCCATCCGAGTGGTATAGAAAGAGAGCGCAAACAGGGGGAAAGTTCCACATTTTGCAAGAGCTTTATTTGACTACTGGATTCTAAGAACATACTGTGCTATTGTAAATTACATAGGGACATTATTTATGGCTGCAGTATCAAAGCTCGGAGCTAAATTAATAGAAGATGACTGAGAGAAGAAGGAAAGTTTATAGCTAGCAACATGGAGCATTGTCAACTTGAAGTATGTCAACTTTTACGATATTGTAAAAAAAAAAAAACAATACGCATGCACACACATATTTGCAAACAGAGTAAAAGACAGTGTATGCTGTATTCTGCCTCTTGGTTGAGGTCAGTGGACGCCAAAACACTCAGAGTGTGATTGAACAATGTGCCATGGTGTGTAGATGCATGGAAATCACAGCCGACACAAAACTAAACCTGCGGACTCATTTGTGAAAACAAATCCAGACATTTCTGCAACCTAAAGGCCTTTTTTACTACACTGGATTACCAGCCAAGTAGCTGCGGGAATGCAAACCAGTCACAGACCTCGGAAGCGATGAACACCAGTTTAATCATCTGTTTGCTTTCTCAAAACGAAAGCACTGCCACGCTGCTTGTGTAGTTTGAAAAGTAAGAGGTGATAAAACTTTCTTTCCCTTTAGGGAAGCCAAATAATGCAAACTTTTACCGCGTAATGAGGCCGCCACTTTGAGTGTGTTGGCGTCAGACAATAAATAGGCGGCTTAGCAAGTTAATCCAAGGTGTGCACAAACTGGGTGTGGCTCTGCGCGTTTCCTCTTCCAACACCCATGATAGTTGCTCTTCGGAGAGGATATGTGCCTGCACTCATTCCCTTTGGATCCCCAGTTTCCCTTCGCTTTGATCCTCCATTTCTCTTTCCCACACATTTTAACTGGAATATTATCTTTTTCTCATATTTCCCTATTTAGTTGCCTCTTAATCTGAACTAATTATCCATCCCATTGCCTTCTCTGAGTGTTTCATTTTCGACCAACTTGCCCTGTCTCTGTGCATGTAGCTGTCCTTATTTGGCTTCTCTTTGACTGAGTGGGGAGTGAGTATGAATGCGACTGTGTGCTTGTATGTGTGTGTGTGTTTCCTCCTGACTGTGACTCACCGCTCGTCTGACTCACAAGCGCTAACAAAAACACAGTTGCCTTGGAGACGCACCCCTTCGCCCCCTGCCACCATTTTTTTGCCTTTCCCCTCCCTGTCAGCCTCTGGATTCCCTCCCTCTTTCTCTCTCTCTCTCTCTTGCTCTCTCTCTCTCTCTCTCTCTCTCTCTCTCTCTCTCCCTGCAGGCATCCCAGGCAGCCCTGGCACTGGTAAATAGATGCCACTCTTGAGGAGGATTAAGGTGCTGAGGTGTGTGTGTGTGTGTGTGATACTGTGAAGAATCAAAGGACGCAGGAGAAAACAACAAACATAATCACAATGAGTCCCAAAAGTTATAAACCTTAAAAACTAGTACAGACTACTTAACTGAAAGTTTGGAATTTCAGAGCAGTAAGAGGGCAGAAAGCCTTGGGTTTAAGGCGAGCAATCATCTGTCATCAATAGGAAGTTAGAACTGCGTGCAACAACCGAGGCAGGCTAAACAGAAAGTGCCCACCTGTGGTTCTGTTCTCTGCCTCTGTTCTCTTGCTTTTACTGCTCTGAAATTGCAGACTGCTTTGAACTGGGGCTGTCCTTTGAAGTGCTGGCGTCATGGCTCGGCCTTGCCATAACCTCCAGGGAGGTTGACAATGTGGCCACGTGTGGAGTTGCATTTTGAGCAAGCTCAGGTAGGGCCCTATGTAACCACAACCTCATGCTACAAAGGTTTGTCCCACTTCCTGGATTTGAAACGCTGATGTTGTGCCTCCTAGTGGACGAACAGTAGCTTATTAGCTGCTGTAATGTGTGTTATTATAGAAAATTAAGCACTAAAAGGTAATAAATATGTTGACTCTTGCTGAGCTACTGATTATAGGCACAATTTAGATAAGAGCTTAATAAATATACATCTAGTAGCATTTTCTTCTCCAATCATCTCTGGGCAAAAGTCTTGAATCATTTTGAATCATCATCATCTTTTTACCAGTTTGTAATTGTAAATAATTGTTCTTAATAACTTACCTGGTTAAATAAATGTTAAATGGATATATATATATATATATTTTTTTACCATTTACTTCCAATGCTTTGTAATATTTTTAGCATTGTGCATCAATATTTCTTTATGCTTCCCAAAATATTTAAAAGCTTTTTTAGTCCAGGGTCTACATGACCTCTGACTCAGCCACCGCTGGAGACATGCATCAGCTCCCATCAGCTCTGCTTTACATCTTAACAGCTAGTGTTGCCCTCTTTGGTTGAAATAAGTCCAGTAAGATGGTTCTTGTGGCCATCTTACCAGCTTTTAATAGTCAGAAGAAAGTTTCCACACTCCTCACTATAAGCTTTAAATGATGATTTATAAGCTACTTAAATGATTGAGGAGTTTCATTTAAGTAGGTACAGCCTGTTTCAAGTCATCTTGAAAATCAACTCAAAACCAAGTTATGTTTTAAGTGCAGTCTTTTCTTGTTGGGCTAAGTAGGAAAAATGTGAGACTCTGATAATGTAGACATTGAATCTGCAAATGCTACCTTTGGGAACACACTGCACACAAATTATTATTTTTTTTAAAAAAATAAACAGTTTCGAAAGGGCACTTTTTGTACAGGGGGTAAATGGCAGGTGCTCTAGCACCCCCTAGTGTCTATCTGTGCATGTCCCTGCTTATAGGTTATACTGTCCAAGACTTATTGTGTAAGATGCTAACATAGAAGTAAATCGATAACTTATGGCTGGTAAAGAGGAAATCTATAATATTTTAGCAAAAAATAAATTACAGTAAATAGTCATTTACCATTTAAAGTAAGATAAATACATATATCTATGCTATACTTAATAAATACTGTAGATGTCTGGATAAAACCTGAGCTAAAAACTGAGAAATACTGGACTAAACTGCAACAAAATCCAGAAACTATGAATTTGTTTTAATCTATCCGAAAAGTTTTAAACTACTTGAGTGATCCAAAAAATTTCACTAAAGCATTGTGTATTTCAGAGTATCCAGAATCAGAGAAAAGAAAGAATACAGCCTTCTCTTTGCATTCAATAAAGACACACACGAACCACTGCAAGCTCTTTCACTTGGCCACAAACCCACTTCTGACCCCGGTGTAACCCCTGTGTGTCCTCACAGCAGCTGGCTAGTGGAAGAGTTGTGAGAACAGGCCGAACCTGAAACTGTACGCCAACATAATCCTCACTGAGAGGGAGACATAAAGGGGGGCTGAGAGGAAATGGGAGCAAACGAGGGACAGTGGAACAAAAAAAAAAAAAAAAAAGCCCAATAGAGGAGAAATGAGGGATGGAAAATCCCAAATCCTGCAATCTCCCTGTGAAAGGTGAATGAATGCACCATTTTGGTAAATTCAAAAGAAGCCTTTGTTTCATTTTATTGAAAAAAATGAGACTTGACACATATGTACATCGGTAACACAGATTGCTTTCCAGACTCTGTCAGAGTATAGAGCTAAGGCTAATTACCCTAATGCATTACATGTTTACCTTTTCCACATACAAGCATGTGTATGACAGCTGATCCTATATGCATAGTAATCCTCTGTAATGTCTGTGGCTCCCTGTGTCTTTCCTGAAACACCTCTGACCTCGCTGTGAGCTTCTCCAGCTCTCCCTGACCAACACGCTGCCATGTTGTATCTGAGCTGATACTAGAAGAGAGTCGGTTTCTGTTAAACTTTAACCTTTGTCCAAAGACTTTATTTGTTTACAGAAATGAAATGTTCGATCCTACAATAAAGGCTAATTACCTTGAAGACTTACATGATAAGAGTAAGTTTGTTTATAAGACCTGCTGTGCTCCAGTCAATCAGCTACTGATAGAAATCATTAAATTTGCTCTGATTCGACCAGTCTCATATTGAAATATTAATTTTTTTTCTGTTTAATAAACATCAAATCTAAAAGTGTGCACTTTTTTGGTCTGCAAAGACATCACACAATACCTTTGGGTTTAGTAAAGATTAGACAAAGGTTTTGATACACCTACAGGGCCAATCTTATAATTCTTGTAAAGAATTAGCAAGAAAGCCAGAAATTTGTCTCGACCAGTAAAAGTCTGATTGATCCCTCACTATTCATGACAGTTTTTTTTATTGCTATTAAACTTCACATTACATTAGAATTTTTGTAAACAGGTGTGAAAAGCCTTAAAATAAATTCCACTCAATTTGTAACAGCAAAATCTCACACTGAAATATTCTGAAAACTGCCTATATTACCTTTGACCCTAGTGGCAAACTTGCAGGTGCCCCTGCTTTAATATTCGGTGCTACCCCTCTTTGCCAATTGGAAATCACCAATTGCTCTTCTGCTGCAACATTTCACAAAGTTTGAAGATACACAGTTCACAGTTTCTATAAACTGAATTAGCAAAGAAAAGGTTGACTTTGTGTCTAGTAAACCATTTCTGAGTTGACTTGTTTTAGAACATTGTCTTGCTGAAAAAGCCTGAGATGACCCACTGTCCCCTTAGTGAAGCCAGTTTTTGAATATCCAGGCATTTAAAAGAACCTCTGGGAAAGAAACAGGCCACAACATTTAAAAACCTCCACTGTACTTAAAAGTGGGTCTGAGGAGCTTTTTCACTTAATGAGCCTTATTTTCAGGCCTAGAGTGTTTGTCACTGGAGAGCTCATGTATATTGTGCATTCCTCCTGTGGTCAGAAGTTTTTTTCTATGCTTGTTGGAAGAAAATAAGAACATCTTCTAAAGTTGGAATAGTAACTGGGAAAGTCTGAACTTGTCACGCAACCCGAAGTTTAATATCCAATATGGGTATGCACAAAACTTGTAGTAAATTATTTTGGCAAAGACCATTTACTATCACTTCTAATTCAATGTATAAATTGACGGGAAATATATTATGTGTTTGTATCCCAGTGGTAGTAAACTTACAATTTGAATGCTTTCAACTTGAATCTGGAGCTGGGATCTCCGAATTTTGAAACAACTCAGATGTAGCATTACTCAAAGTTACAATTCCCTTTGAGCTGAGCAAACTAGTGGGTAGTGATAGTGGGATAGAAAATACTTTTTTTTGGTATGCCTCCAAAACCACCTGCTAGTAAGTAGATAGAGTCTAAAGATTGTTATGGAGACTTGGTTACCCAAAGGTCTTTGCTGCTTTTTAGCCATCACAGGGAATAAAGGCGTAATAATTACGGGTTTCCCTCCAGCCCAGAAATGAATAACTGTGTTATGACATATTTACACATAGAAATGAAATAGAAACTCATTCACTGTAACTTGAACTTCATAAAACTCTAATAAACTTTCAAATTTATTTTAAGGCTTTTCCCACATGTTGTAAAATGAGACTACACTCCTAATGTCCTACTACAATCTAAAACTTTCCAGATATTTTAGTAATGAAGAAAAACGTGTAGCCTTCACAATCATACCTGCTTCATAAGTCTAATAATATAAAAGAAAAATAATAACAATTAATACTGAATTATTAGTAGAATGCTACTTGGCCAGCAGTTAAATGTTGCCTCCACAAGTTCTTTGACAAACAAACAAACAAAAAATGTTCGAACTCATAAAACAACCTTCACATTAAACCATTTTAGTTTAAGTTTCTCTGATTATGCCAATCTCTCGCTAGCTTTTGCAAAATGTTTCTCTGAAATTCTAAGCTGATGAATATCTAAATGTGACTCAGAAAGGTGTTTGTTTTGCGTTAAACATTAAAACACATCCTTACTATGAACTTAGAGCTCCTTCTCGTTATTCTCTTAGTGGTCACTTCCTTTGTCTCCAGGTAAGGAGATATTGGTGATTAGAGCAGGAAGAAGTTCTTTGAATTATTTTATGTTTCACTACCAGGCGTACATTAATGACAATGATGATTAATGATGATATACTTGATGTAAAAATACATGTAAGACAGAATACACAGCGTTCTTTTCTTGGTTGTACATTGTCTGCATGGGATGGAGGTGCAGAGTCTTTCACAGTGATTCTTCTGCCTGCTTCAGGCGTCCCCAGGCTGATTTGAAAAAATATAAACTCCCACAAGGTCCACCATCATTCATGTCACAGTGTCCAGTAACCTCTTTAGAAGGCTTTCCATAACAGGATGCTGCTTATTTATTCTTGTTTATGGTTTTTAAATATAAAAATAGCTGCTATTTCGAGTCTCTCAGAGGAGGAGGGTGAATAAAATAGTTGATGGAGAAACAAAGTGTTGAGAAAAGAGAAAATGTGTCCCTCGCGTGTCGGGATTATTCTCATCTGAGTATAGAAAAAACTTCTTTTTCAGAGAAGTTCGATTTTTAGGAAATGCCTTTCACAAAGTCTCGCAAGGCAAGAAACTAATCTTAGAAATTACTGAACAGCTCGTATTTCTTCATCCAGTCCATCTGTGGCGCCTTCTTCTTCTCCTTGGCATGGATTTTCATCTTTTCCTCTGCCGCTGTGGCAGCGAGTCTCAGACCGATCTCAGCGAAAGGGTCCGTGAGCTGGCTGCCGTCTTCGTCTGCCAGCTAGGCGTCAGAGAAAATGAGATGAAAATGAAAGATCGTGAGGGTTTAGGATTCAGACTCTTAAGCGTACGGCCTGTACGAGCGTCCACACCGACCTGCGTACTGTTCCCCTGGCTGCTGAGGTCTGAGCGCGTCGACCTGAAGGACTGCGTGGTGGAGCTGCCGTTGACCTGAGGGCTGGGCGATCCATTGGATATGGAAGGACCATCATAATCTAGGAAGAAATTACAAAGAAAACAAAACACAAAAACATTTTTTTCACTCCAGTGTTTAAAATTGTACATGAATTTTGCAACTGTTAAGATTTCGAATACGTTCAGCTTTCAGCCTTTCCCACCTTTGACGTGGCTGATCGTGGGGATCACTCCTCTTCTCTTGAAGTCTTCGTCCGTTTCTGGATCCACCACCAGCAGCCAGGTCTCGTCTCCCCCTTTCTTTATGAAGGTCACTACCTCTGTATGCCTCATGCCCTCGATGTTCACGCCGTTCACCTAAACAGAAACGGGAAAAGGAGAGATTATTTTTCGTGTGAACGTTAAACAAAGTAAGCAAAGTTTTGTTTCACCTTATTTTTATTACAGTACAACCAGAAACTTTTATTTGTATTTTCAGAATGTTCTGAATAATTGTGACGTGACCGGAAAAGAACACAGTGTTCAAGGCGTTTTACAAAGAAAAACCTGAAAATTATGGTGTGCTTTTTCATCTAAGCAAAATCCGGCACAACCAAGTATCTTCAGAAGTTGCCAAAAATAAATACAAAAAAGTTTCCACATTTGTGGATTAGATCTCAGTATAAATCCAGCTGTTATGTGAAGGCCTCAGAGGTTTGTTAACGAGCTTTGGAGAACGAACTGCATCATAAAGACCAAAGGACACAAGACACGGCCATCCATCTAAGCTGAGGTGCGAGGAGAGAATTAATCAGATATGCAGCCAGAAGACTGGAAAAAAGTTATAAAAATTCCCCATTTTCTCTTTGACTCGAGTAAATATGAGAAAGAATTTCCTCAGTTTAAAGCAGCCCAAAATTTCAGGAAGTAGCACATCACCCTGAACACACTATCCCATATTCAGCAAGGACAGAAAACCTAATACAGGCAACAAAAGACTTGAGACCAGAACGACTCAGATTAAATCTAGACCTAAATCCAATTGAGAATCTGTGACATGACTGGAGTATTGACTCATGTTTACAGATTCTCTGATTTCAGTCTGACTGAGCTTCAGCTGTTTGGCAAAGAAGAATGGGTAAAAGTTTCATCCTGTAGATGTGCAAAGCTGTGAGAAACTTGCAGTATCAATTACACAAAAACCTAGAAATCAAGGGGACTGAATGCAAGTCTCTGCTTTTAAAAACAAAACAGAAAACTATGTATTAGTTTAGATTTATTTATTTAAATTATGAAATGCTTTCTGTTGGCCTATAACATAAAAAAAATCCAATGCAATTCACTGTACTGTTTGGGAGGAACTGCAGTCATTGGGTGCATGTAGTTCCTAATTGATCCACAAGAGGGAGCCATGTAACCACACAGCAATTGCTTATAAAACCATTTCTTTTTTCCAAAGAAGCATGCACACCGTTTGGACACTTTTCTCAAACTCTTTGCTTTTAGATTTTACTGAATTAAAACAGAGTTGATTTTTAGCACTGTTGAAGGAGTGCATGCAGATGCAGATGTGGCTGCAGTTCGAATAGAAAAGGTGAAATGCACAGAGAAAACACAGTTATCTCGCTGACCTCTGCACCTAGCTGGTGAAGGTACCAGGTTTGTTTGCGCCTGCTCTTATCTGGACACAGCGTTTCAGCAGCGCTGTCTAGACCTTTGTGGGTGCTCAGCAGGCTGCGTCGCAGCACAGCGAGTTTGTGTTGTTGGTACGCTATCAATATTTGATGGCTCTCCTGAGCTCCGGCTTTGGCTCAGGTGTCTCTTTGCTGATGGGGAATTTGTTTAAAATTCACTGCTTTTGATGGGGGGAGAAGAGGATGTAGAAGGAGAATAAAATGTAGCATTTTCTTTAAGACAGAAGGGTAGACTTAAAGACATTGAGTCTACTTTATGAGAGACTGCACGGGTTGTTCAGCAGACACATAAAGAAGCAAAGTAAAAGGAAACTAGAACGAAAGAGGAAAACACTGGGCAACCAATGAAATAGAAGAATGTCAACAGATGGAAAATGTGAACGACTCCTCCTCTCATCTGTGCATCTGTTTTATCCAGGACTCCTTCCAGGCAGGCCTTCAGTCACCCAGTGAGACAGACAGGTCAGTACAGAGAGAACAAACATCTCTGTATTGGGCCGACAACAGGTGTTGTGTTGTGCTTCATTAATGGTCCAACCCTCAGTGGACAATGCATCGTTCTCTTCCCGCTCGGTTAATTAATACACGGTGTAGGAACCGTGCACAAGCCTACTTCCCATGGGATCAGTCTTCAGGAAACCTCTTAATACTCAGTGTGTGTGTGCATGTGTGTGTATGACTTCACAGAGTTTGAACCTGAATGTACTTTCTCCTTTTTGATGCGGCGATCAAAACCAGAACTTTCCAACAGATCAGCACATCTGCGGACATGACACATGAGACGAGAGTGGCTTTTGACCATTTGGCGTTTGTGTTAGCTTCACAAAGGAACAAAGAACACAACAAACAAGCTACGAGAGAGAACAGTGTTCAATAAACTATCATACACAACAACACTTCTGAGCAAATTTATGTTAAATGGTCACCCTTTTCCTTTCCCTATAAATGTGTATAAACTGAAAGAAAACCCTGTAGCGAGTCTTTTTTCAGTTTTCTTATCTGAAACTATGAAAAAAGGCTTGTAGGTTTGCAAAATCTTTAAAAAGAAATATTCTACATAAAAATGTAGTAAAGCAGAATTAAAATAAAAATGTCCAAATGACAGAAGCAAGGACTATTTGTTGGGTTTCACCATCTGCTGACACCTGTAAATGTCTCAGAGGCTGAGGCTGAAATTAACTCCAGAAAGTGAGAAAGAGAACCGATTATAATGCAGAAGTAAGATCTCAGTTATGTTCTACCATCCAAACAAAACCAGTCAGAGAGCAGCAGATTCATGTGACGTTTGACATCAAGCTCAAGTTCTCGGCGGTTCCGAGCACGCTCTGTTGGACGCGGCTACAGCAGAGAGCGATGAGGCGTTCACTGGCGTCAGGGCTTCTGCCAAACATCGGCAGAAAGCTGAGCTGTCACGGTGGCCTTTACAGCGCTCGTTGCTGACACAACTCCGGTGTAATGGGGCGTGGGGAGAGAAAAAGACGGTGAACGGCTGACAGGGAAAGCTGTTCATGGTCGTTCAGCTCTCTAACAAGCTGCTGACAGGTAACAGGCGATTCTCCAGGTACAAGGTCAGAGACAACTCCAATTATCACAGCATGTACACACGTAAACATACCTGAGCGTCAGATCAGATTTTAAACACAACTATTACATTATGATGAAGGTGTTAGACATTCAGTTATCTAAAAATAAATATGCTTTGTATTTCATAATTAGGAAATGAGCACAGTTAACACTAATACAACTCCAATAAGCATAACTCTACTATGAGTAGCAACTAAAGCCCACATTATTTCACACCAGGATTGAAGAGAAATACAGCAGTAAACGTTCGTGGCAGTGGTATGTGTTGCGGAGGGTTCGGTGATATATGTGTCACCATATGACTCTTTGGCCTGGGGGTTGCTGAACCTGGGCTTCACTGATGATCCTTCTCCTTTAAGAGCATTTGGCTGCTTTGAGGTTTCCATTTATCTACCTGTGGCTTTTGCGTTCTTCCAGAGCCGAGTCCTCCTATTCTTTGCTGTTCTTAGGTGCTAATGGCGAAAGGCCTTCCACTGTTCTCGCCACTCTAGTAACTTTGTTTTAGCTCCATAACTTTACACCTCCAGGTCACAAATTTGCACACATACACCCACTCAATGCAAGCCATCCTATTTCTACACATACGCTCAACCAACCAACCAACCAACCACACACTCACATAGTATGTCTTTCTATCTTCACTTGGACTTTGCATTGACTTCCATTCATTTTTCATTCATTTCTACAGCCTAACCCCGACCGTCACCCTAAACCTAGCACTTACCAGGACATGGCTAAACTCAATTCATACCTTAGTCCTAAACTTCTAACCCAAAAACACCTCTTCTTTTTAAAAGACCCAGGCTTTGGGCCTCTAAAGGAGCCATGGATCGGAGCCATTGTCAGAAAAATGGGCCTTACAATGTAACAAATACAAGTCCACACACACACACACACAAGTAATATAAATGGAAAGTCATACAATGACACGTTCCTAATACATTGTTTTTGCCATTTTAAAACATTTTCTTGATTTAATTAGGTCAATCACCCAATTAGCATTCCATCTTGAGACATCTTGTTTATAGAGCAAATCTGCCCTGGCATATGAAGGCAAGCAGCTTCAATAAACGACTGCAACGCCAAGATAGGATGTAAAAAAACCCAATCTCTTGTCTTTCTCCTTCTACGGAATATAAATATGTTTTGATTATATGAGGACAATAAGGACTATATAATTTCAGGTACTAAGAAGCCATCTTTGTTGAGAAAGGTGTTTCACCTTGTCGTCTTCATCAGAATCATCACAAAGCATCAAACAGTTTGTATATATTATTCATTCCAGCTGTAGTTTCAAAATGGAGGATTAGGTCAGATATTTTTTATCTACAGAGAGAAATTTGTGAGAGAAAAGCACCGGAAATGACGTAAACACAAATCTGAGCAGTCAGTATACTGACAGACTGATCATTGCTCTAACACGCACGGTGCACACGGGGAGTCGCTGTGTCGCCTCAATCTGCTGAAAAAGTTGCAAACCTAAGTTAACATGGCCACCAGTGTGCATTATGGACAAAACTGTATGGGCTGTTTTTAATGTGTCTTAATTTAGTAATTTACTTTATTACTGCTGGGTAATTGCATTCCACGACAGCTTCATACGCTGTTTTCAAGAGCCCACAAAGTTCAGACATACTCAGTGATGCACAAGTTTCAGAGAATGACTGAGCTTATGAAAGCCACTGAGCCCTGACAAACTGAGGATCTGTGAGGTCTGCTCTTTATAAGGTCAATTATGAATGACTGATCTTGTAACTTCCCAGACATTCAAGAAATGAACTTGTAGAGGAGCTCATGTTTAGAGTCTACTCAACATTAAGCAACTGGTCATAACTTGTTGCACCATATTTTATTTCTAAATCAGGTTTAGTGAAGCTGCACAGCTTAAACCTCCTCTGATTCCAACAAGTATATTAACATGAATAACAGATCGTCTCAAGAATTACGGTTTTTCCGCACAGATTATTTCAGTTAAACACGGCATAGCATCAGAAGGAGTTTTAATTTGAGAAACGGCCATCAGATCGGCTAACAAGCCGCCTTACAGAAGAAACATCCATCAGAAATAGTCATTAAAATACAAAAACTCATCTGCATGTTTGCTCACATAGACAGTGAATTAAATGTATTTATTTTTTTTGTACTTTACTGTTAGAGCATGTCAGTATAATGTGTGTGTTGCTCTCCTGTGTGATCTTGGATCCCGATGTTTGGCCCGGGAAGCCAAAGGCCGTGGGAATGAAGGGTGTGTTTACTCCGAATATGTTTACGCTCAGATGTGAAAGTGATCAAGTTTCACAGATTTTTGCAATTACAGTTCCTATTCTTTTGCAAATTTGAATGTTTTATGACCTTGTAGTTGCCTGTGTGACATAACCATAAGAGACATTACTCTCCTCCAGCGTATCCCATCATCAGCTTTCTTTTTCTAAACTAAACTATTCAGCATTTTTGACATAGGTGAAACTAAGTGATCTATTTCTTCTTTTAGACAAATGACAGACAGAAATCTTTCACTTTTAGAATAAATATCTTTTGTCTAACATGGAAAGCGAATGCAACAGCATCCTTGTGAAAAGTTATTTATTTACAGGAGATAGAATGAAAAGTTCTGTGCAAATTATGCCACATGCAAAAGCCAGGAGTGCAAGCGCACAGAGGGAACCATCGCTTAAGAGAGGTGCGGGACCGCAGCTGTCTCATGGGATTATCTCACAGTCTAACAATTATCCTATTTTACAGCACAAACCAGTTAAACTCAGTGTCATTAACAAGTAATTATCCTGTTATCTATGGTTTCCCGTCAGTCAAGAGCATTTGTGCTCACAATTCTCGCTGAGTGTGCTTTGTTCGACATCTTTCTCTCAGCATATCATCTCTGATGTGGGGGATCTTTTTCACTTTCACACACAACACACCTTCCTGTAAGGACACTTAATAAAAAGTAATGTAATAAATCAAAAACTAAATCTGGTTTCACATTTAAAAGTTGAGCAATAAAGAAGTTATAAACAGTGCTTTGCAAAAGTATTTACAACTCCAGAACTTTTCTTCATTTGGTCATTTTACAGTCTCTATCTTTAATGTATTTTATGAGTATTGCGTGAGATTAAACAAAGTTAAGTACCGTATTTTCCGGACTATAAGTCGCACCAGCCATAAAATGCATAATAAAGAAGGAAAAGACATATATAAGTCGCACCGGAGTATAAGTCACATTTTTTGGGGAAATTTAGTTGATAAAATCCAACACCAAGAACAGACATGCCATTTTTAAAGGCAATTTAAAATAAAAATAGAATAGAGGCAACAACAGGCTGAATAATTGTACGGTATGCTAACGTTACATGACAAACAACGAACTGAGAACGTGCCTGATATGTTAACATAACATATTAAGAGTTATTCAGATAACTATAGCATAAATAACATGCTAACAAGTTTACCAAACCATCC
>CAEFZY010077665.1:0-26252 GCA_903066815.1 Brachyrhaphis roseni
AAACGCACTGAATTGCGCAACACCTTGTTGAACAATAATTACTAAGATTATTAATTTTAACACGTTTTGTTGATTTTTATTATTATTTAATGAAGCTACAAACGTTTAGAATCTTTGTGAATATTTTGATAAGCCTGTCAGAAGAGGAAGTTCTGGTTTCAGCGTCCTGGCGGTGTTCAGTTTGTCACCTGCTGCCGCGATCGACTCAAAACCTTCCCGCGATCGACCGGTAGATCGCGATCGACCTTATGAGCACCCCTGCTCTAGCAGCTCTTTGTAAACTTATTTTCCTTTTCTGATACACCTGACGACTGCAGAATAATCAGAGTGTTTAATATGTGACTGTACTCATAACAGATTTATTTATTTTGCGTTGTCAATTTTTAAGATATCTTTAGATATTTTGTCTGTTTTAAACCTTGGTTCACGAAATACAGTATGTGTGATAAAAAGCATTTAGAGTGACGGAAAACAGTCAAGTCCTCAGCTTCAGTTTTGACGATTTATTTTGCTACATAGAGTTACTTTAAAGCTGTATAAATGGGAAACGACCAAAGTTGGAAAAAATATGATGTTCATCCAAACCTTTTTGAGACAATAACGGCACTGATCGAAAGCTACTAAAATTCAGAACAGTGCACCTCTGCCATATTAGTTTTGGACAAACAAGAGCAGTAAGCCTCTTCAGTGAACAAATAGTACAAGTCAAATAGCTGGAAAAAAACTACCTTCCAACCAACGCTTCATTTCAACCATCTTCTGTATTGAAGAATATTGAAACGAAGCTCCCGGGACGTCCCTGTCCTCCAATGTTACACTCCCTTTGGATGTTACCATTCTCTTTGTGCTTTGTTTGTTCCAACATCTGGCTAACAGTGATGTCATTCGCGATCAGTGCCAGTGGTTAAAAAGACTCAAAAATGGCCGCCGTCCTGAAGTGGCCATTGGGAAAAATGAAAAACTTAGAACCTGGGGGGGGGGGTTAGCATGCTAACTATTATGCTTGTATCCTCAAATTGAAAGATTTTTACAGCGATATGCTGCATTGTTTTTGCTGCAACGCCAAGCGATATGAACGGTGAAAACTGTTTAGGTATATTTTCTGTTTTATCTATTAATATAGGCAGTTCAAAGCATTTTAAGAGGAAGTCTCATCATGTTTTCGTGGTAGAAACCAGCCCCGTGTTCTACGCTTCGCTTCGTGTAGGATGTCTGAGCTCTCTGCTATTAAATTAACAATTAGGTATTATTTCAAACTTAAATCTCTTAACGTTTGGCCGTGACATATGCAGTTCGCCAGTTTGATGCTATGAAGCTTACCAAAAATAGCTGGAAATGAATGTAAACAACCATCCTCCACTGACCAAAGAGAGAAGCGTAGGCGTGGCCAGCACAGACTTAACGTCTTTGTCCACTTCCTTCACTGTCATCGCTAAAACTACAGGCAGACTACAATTCTAAAGCTTCATAGGCTTTCTGCGACTTCCTCATTCAAAATGTCTGGTCAACGTTGTTTTCCTCCTGTAAGCCTGCATGTCAGTCTGAGTCATTTTACAGCAGCATATCTGTTCCATAAAGCACAGATCTGTGAAACGCAGGTTGTGCTGTAGAGAGGTTCTCCCAACTGGGATATGGATCACTACAGATCCTCCATAGCTACCTCTCTGATCAATCCTCTCCTTGCCTTAGGGGAAGAAATCCTTTTATTACCAAAGTCTGCTTCAAATGTCTCTGCACTTTCTCCCTGACCTCCCTGCTGTTTTCCTCGGCCTCCATGATGCCGTTTGTTCTCTTACGAAATCCCCCGGCGCCTTCACGGAACGGCCGCACTGCGAGGTAAGAAGGCAGTTACCTGTGTTTTATTCAGGGGTATCAGAGTCTGGTGCTGAAGGTGAATATGAACAAACGTCACATTATTAAAGCGTGAGGAAATACGAAACAGTTCAAAGGGCACGAGTGCGTCGCACTGTTTTTCATTAGTCCTCTATTTTCAGGGAGCACAGATGATTATTCTAAAAACTGGTTTCCTTTAAAGCTGACACTCCTGTTCCTCGCCTTTTTATTACCCATAATCCTTTAGGATTTATTTTGAAGCTTTTTAAAAGGTTTATTCAAAAGCTTAGAGGTTAAGCTCTGGGTGGTTAAAGAAAATCCAATACCTTTAAACCTCAGTCCTATCTTCCGGAGCCTCAATGAATGGAAAAAAAGAAAAAGAAAAAAAACGTACGAAGCAGTGAAATTGCTGTAATCTAATCCGAGGGGAACTGTCAAAGTAAAACTGCTTGTTCCTGCCGTTGCTGGTGAAAACATTTTTTTTGTTTTTGATTTTTTTTCCAATAAAATCTTTGGTCTTTCTGCAGTAAATCTCTCTGCTCCAATAACAGGTTGGAGCGGATATTGCCGTTGTAGTAACATTTCTGTTTTTCCTTCCATTCATCTCGAATGTTCACGCAACATGACGGCGGGTTTGAGACCGAACATTCAGCTCAGTTCAGCCAATTAGTCATTTTTCTTCAGTCCATGTTCCTCATGACTTAAATAACAATTTTCTCATCAATTTCATGTCAACTAGTCGCCCAATAACACTCCTTCCTTACCTGTAACTTCCTTACAGGAAGTTAAATCCTGTACTGTTTGTCTGTAATTCTAAAAACGTTACAATTTAATTGCGACTTTTAACATTTTATCTATACATATGTTTTTCTTAAAACTATTATGAGCTGCTTTGGAATATTTTACATTTATTTTGCAAATTGTTTGATTAGCTCATAATGTGTTTTTCAGATACATTGGTTGTCACTAAATACATCTTGTGCTAACTTGTCGCTTACTTTTTAGTGACCTCAAAATTGCTATACACTAATATGCTGATTGTTGCTATGGTTTCTCTTTATTTTATTAGCCTTTTGTCTCTTTCTGCAGGTGTAGAAGCAGACTTGTGCTGTTGACTCGTCTCCTCTCTGTGCTTCTTTCTCTCCTTTCCTCTCATCTCCTCCCTTCCCTTGTAACCTTTCTCCATCTTTCTCTCCCTTCCTCACCTGTTAATACCTGCGTTTATATTAACCCACTTCTTCATCCTCTACTGCACTGTATAGAGCTTGGAGGCTCTTAACCGTAAACATATTTTATGGAGGATAACATGAGGGAGGCGCAAATGAAGTAGAATGTTGACTACCAGACTTTTATTTTGAAAAACAGAAAACGTCTCAGTAATGATAAACGTTCCCCCAACAGAACATAATCCATGCCTCAAATGAGAGATGATCTACTAGCTCGTTTTCACCCTGGTTACATGAGAATATGAATCAACGTGTCTGTAAGTTGAACCTCAAATCTTCGGTTTTTGTCATTTAGAGTTTGACTCTCAAACATTATTAGCCGCCCGTCTCTGGTTTCAGTCTCCTCCAAGACTGGCCTGCTACTAACAATCGGGAGCGTGTAAACAGTAGGATTTGTTTTCCAATGACTCTTAGTGACTGCAGGATGCTTGTTCAAAAGACGTCTCCCTATTACCGTCTGCTCTCACTCTCACTCACACACTTCTGCGTTTCAATCTCGGCTCCCAGGAGACGTCTACGCATTTGCCTTTGAACACTTGTTTTCCTCTTGGATCAGACTGCGGCTGTTTTTAGCTCGTGTAATTATGTGTTTGGTCTTGAAACTATTCTTCTTCTTCTTTGATGATTAATTATTATCACAGGACCCTGGGTGAGTATATCGCAAATACGTTTGTATTTAAAGGACAGTTCTTGGTGACAGTAAAAAGCTGTTGCATCTCTCAGATTGACGGGAAACACTATTTTATATATTATTATAAATGTCCGTTTAGAAGGCAGATCAACACAGAGCGTGGCAAAAGATGTTTGTTGATCTCAGTCAGGTGAACATTCATCTTATAGCAAAAACACAAAATCTTACCAAGTATTTTATATCGAGTTTCTAGGGTAAATATCTTCGTACACATGAAATAAGACACAACTATCTTACAAGTAACTTTTCAGCAAGATTCAACATGTTTTAAGTCAGTAATTCTTGAATATCGATAAAAAACAAAGGAGTAGTTCCACTGGCAGATTATTTAACTTTTAACAATGTTTTTTTTCCCCCTATTTAACGAGTGAAAAAAAATCTCTCAGTGGCTCTGGTGCTTTTGATCAACATTCAAGAGTTATTGACTGAAAACGAGCTCCTTTATCTTGCCGCAAGGTTACCTGTGAGGTAACTTGGCCTTTTTTTAAAGTGTACTCCAGAAACCGGCTAAACACACTCGATACGACTTTGTGTTTTTGCAGCATGAACAAGTTGTGAAGGTTGAAAAAGTAAACCTTTACTACACAGAGCCTGTTGAAGGCTGTCCCATAGTGGAGCTGAAACCAAACGGTCGGCGCGCAGTCATGTGGTTTCTGGACGTCTGTATCCACACAGACCTTTCACACATGGCGCAGAGCGCCAGGGGGAACCCCTACCGCTTTATAATGAAACGGTCAGCTCGGGTCAGCTCAATGCCAATTTCAACTTTGAACTATTTTGAACAAAGAACTGTGCGCTGCAACATTAAAACATGGATAGAACCGCAACTATATCAATTGTAACTCTTCTTCTCTTCAGTGTTTCTGAGAGTTTTCTGGTGGTGCAGCTCTGTGCTGCCTTCAGGAGAACGGGAAATCAGAGTATCATCCATAAAATTTCGCCCACATGGCATTTATTGTGTAAATCAGAGCTTTTAGTGGAAAAACAGAAGTCCCATACAAATATGGGACAGAAACATGGATGATATTTTTCAATAGACCTGTCTATTGATTTATAGATTCATAGTTTTACTGAACAGAAATTACAATGAGTCAAATTGATAGTGTCATGGAGTCATATGATATTAACACTGACATGAAAAATAATACTGAAGAAATAAATATATTAAATCTAATTAAAAACGTAAATAAGTGATAAGGTCTTTACTGTTCTGGTCTATTAGATATATTTCTTAGTACTAGATATGGTCCCAACAAACCCATGGCACTTCAATATTTTTTTTACCTTTTATCTGAAAGCAGTGTCTGTTTATTCTTGCCATACAGTCCTCTGTGTATTAATTATTGCTCAAAAGGTCTTGCCATACGAGTTTATTCCTCTGTATTTACTTTAGTTTCTTAGTTCTTACATTTTGTTCTTCATTCGTTTCCATTTAGTTTTCTTTGATTAGTATTATCCTCTCTTGGTTTATTGTTATGTCCTCTTTAGTGTCTTTCCTGTTGCTCGTTTTATTTAATCGTCTTTATTGACGCTCACCACCAGTAATCTTCACTCATCATGTCATTCACCTGCTGCGCCGCCTCATTACCACGAGTTTCACCCGATCCGTCACTAAAAGCTCTTGACTTTTCACTGTTCACCACCGGATCCACATCTAGTTCGTTGCTCCGTTCTACGTCCCGGTTCTCCCGTTTCAGAGTTTTACGCAACAAAAAAAATTTAATCTTTATGACACTTGAAATCTAACTTGCATAATAATTTGTAACACAGTAGGCGGGTTGAAGTCAACCCACTGAGCCAATCGACTATAACCTGCAACAGTCAGCTTATGTAAGGCAGCTGTGCCGTTAAGGGCTGCGATGCAGCGGGCAGCAGACGGCCTGCCAGCTGGCTACAGGATCAAACCACACAGGAAGCCCACTGTGAAACGTTTGACACGCAGCAGTTCTCACCAGACCTACACATCGGACCGCACGCTTCCGCACGACGTCCAATAAGAGTTAATAAAGACATCCAGATGCCTCTAGTGTGGCCTAATCCCTTACAGCCTGGATTTATTTGCAACTATAGAAAAACATATAAATTATTTGCTGTCAAATACATACAAACGTGATTTTTTTTTGGACACATACGACCAAATTTACGCAGTGAGCCGAAGCAGTTTAAAGCAAATTTGCAGCAATAATCTACAAGGGGGTTAAGAGGCAGAATTATTCTTTTTTTTCCACATCGCTGATGTGTTTTATGCTTCAGAGCAGCCAGAATCTCAGAACCTCCTGCGGTTCTGCAACTTCCGAGAGCTTCCATCTGCGTGGGACAGCTCCACTGGTGGCTAATGAACTCAGGGAGATTTTTAAAGAGAGGCTCGGTTTTCAGCTGTTTGACAGAAATGTTTGGTGAAAGTGGCCAATGCTTATGACAGGAACGTGGGAAAAAAAAAAAAAAAAACTGAAAGAAATGAAACCTACCTCCATTGTGAAGACTGGATCACTGAACGAAAGTGGGATTCAGTGGTGACTCCTTGACCGAGGTGACGGCGCTGGAATTTGCGTTTGATGCCACTTTTGGTGAAACGTGAGAAGAAATGAAGATAACAAGCGTATTTTGACAGTCGTGGTTGATGTATGGCTGCACGTCAGGTGGAGCGCGGCGGCCGACAGCCATTACCTCTGCAGGAATTACACAGGCAGAATATCATTTTCTCATTCCATCAGTTCGGAGGAGGTTTGGTCATTTTTCAGGATAATGATGCATATTGTCGTCGAGGCAGGAACATTAAATGGCTTCTTCACGGAGGACAGATCAACTCGGCAAAGAGTTTACGTTCTTTACTTCATCTGATAAAAAGTCAAATCGGTTCCACCAAAGTCGCCGCGTTTTTTTTTTTTAGTATTTTCCTAGTATTTTTAATATTTCCCTATTTTCCCAGAGGCAAAACAAAGCAGTCCAGATCAGCTTCTTTTGCCAATTTGTAAAATGTTTTCCAACTAAATAAAACCAACAGATTGATTCGAGTCACTATCTTAAACCTGGATGTCGCTGAATTATTCATTAATTTATTTATTTATTAATTATTAATGTAGTCACCGGGCTAAATTTAAAACTAAATATTTAGCTTCCAAAATAGTTTGGGAATTATTTCATTACTGTTCATCTAAATATTTAGCAAATATGAAAAGTTTAAGACTTTCTGTTTTCGCTTTCATTAGAGAAAATTATTTCTATGAAAATGAATCATTATGTTTTTGGGGGTAAAAACTTAAGTAGCCGCTCTACTGAAGCAGCTACATTCATATATTTATGATTAACATAGCGAAAATACGACTATGAAATATAAACACCCACAAGCTAAAGAAGCCAAAATATTGCTGTAAATGTGTTTATTTTATTTTATTTTTTTTGCACTGTTTAACTTTGCATACGCCACGCCATACTGTTCTTCCAAAAATAATTCCTCATGTTGGGCCAAGAGGTCATTCGGCTCATTTGCATAAGCTGTAAAAAGTCAGTTTTGGAGATTTGTGGCAAACAACAGCGAGCAAAAACCAACAAATCAATCCTTCTTGACGGCTGGGGGCGGGAGGGGAAAGGAGCGGCTCATCAACACATCTTCTCTCTCAGTGTTCTGTGCCGTGACCCTGAAAGCAGATCAGTTAAAATGGATGCCCTGCAGAGCAGCTCCAACCAATAACAAGCTGAAAGTTTTACAGACTGATTAGCGGGATGAGGTGAGCGTCTATAAACCCATATTTGCCTTCCAAATGGAAGCTCCGCTACCGCTGTTTCTTATTCCCTTCTTCCCGGCGCGGCAGAGCCACTCTGGAGCATCTCCAACAACTCTGCAGCACATTTTCATGCCCAGATGCAGAATATTTTGCTTGTTTAAAAGGTTTAAAAGCACAGCAGATGCTCCCTATTAAACCCAAGGACTTAACCCTTTCCTGGGATTTGGTCCAGATTTTTCAAACATTTTGTTTTTTTCTCCCTGCAGTCGTTTCTGAACACTGTGCAAAACTTTTTAGTTGGTTGAATATTCCAGCTGCAGCTTTGCAAACTTCAACTTAACGAGAACATGAGGAGGGGGGGGGGACAGTCAGGTTGTAAAAACAGAACTATAAAGGATGATTATTCAGAGAGGACTAAATTAGCCAATCCTCGTGTTATGTTTGATAACTCAATAAAAAGCCTCGCAGCCTGGAGACAGAGCTGTGTCTGAAAACCGGCCACTGAACACTGAAAAATCAATGGCGAAGCTTAAAGGCAGCCTGTTGGAAGTGGTGCTAAAACTTGTAATGAAGTCGGTGCCTCGAGCCCAGTTTTAAGCCCCGACAAATCGATCGTCTGCCACGTAAACCGATTTAAGATTACCATTCCGGCCGGGCGCGTCGTACAGTAACTGCGCGCGTGGGTTTTGGCGCCGCTCATCTCGCAATCAAAACACCGTCGCCCGGGCCTCGCTCCCATTCATTCGGAATGACGGCGTCGGGGAAAATTGCGTCTGTCTTCAATCTAGGGAGAAAGCGCGTGCGGCGAATGTTTGATGAAGCCACATTTTCTCGTTTTCGCGCGCTCACCTAGACGCCAGCCCAATCAAAGCAGCACCTCGGCGGCTACCCTGCGGCTCCCGACGCCGACAACCCTCGGGGGGGATTAAAGTTGATTTCCATTTCGGCCAGCACCACTCTGAAGAGAGGGAGAGAGAGAGCGCACGAGGTGCCCCGGAACCGCTGGGTGAGCTCGTGCGCGCGGCTGACATCCTCGCTCTGCTATTGTTTGATGCCGGGCATGTCTCTGCAGCTGCCCCACTCATCCATCACAGTAACTGTGAATGGCGTACAGGGACGGCGGAGGAACCGAAGAAGGCAACTCCCAGCCCTCCTTCCTCTCACTATATACTTAGTAATCAGTGGCGATGCCGCTCGCTGAATGGAGAATGGGGACCTTGTGTTCTGAGGTTCCAGATGGGCAAAAACAACACAGCGCACACACCACTCAAAGTGGGAAGGAAGGAGAGGAGGGGTGTGTGTGGGGGGTTGGGAGAATAAAATCTGAACATTATGTGTTTTTGTTGTTCTGTGTGAAAAAGAAAATACACATTTCAGACACGCACAAATTATCCAGAGAAGAGTCTGTAAGCATTAAAACTACCTAGTTCTTGGAAAAGTATTCACAGCCCTTGAATGTTTTCACTTGTTATGTTAAGAATTCAAATGTCATTGTGTGTTTTCTTACATTGATATAGAATGTTTACTTTAATATAGAATGTCTAATACAGAATATTTCCATTATAATTACTATATTTAATATATAATACAAACTTGAATGTTTTGGAAATATACAAGCTTTAAAACAAGATAAGAGTTTGTGAATACATGAGGAGATGTAATGTAAAAATACACAAGATTTCCAGTTTAGCAGCAAAGTTTGATGAATTATGGAAAATTTCAGTTTTGGATTAACAGAAATATGAGTAAATTTAACATTAAAAACTTAAATTCCAGTAAAAATCTGTTTAATGTCGACCGAAATGTTCACGCAATTAATGACAAATCTAAGATCTGTCCTGGTAATTTCCTGCCAGTTCAGTTTTTTTTTAATGTTTTTTTCCATAAAATAGGATCTTTAAGTTTGGAATGAAAAAAGAACTTCAGTCATCTTGACATCACTTAACATAGTTTTTCATTTGAGAGTGAATGAAAGATTTGGACTGGGTTTTTTTATGAGCAAAATTAGGATATTTGACAGAAAAAGCTGCAGCATTTTCTATCAAGGCACTCATTCAGTGTGTCTTGAGTGGGTTAGCTCATTTATAACAAACAATACATCTGTCTATACATGTATATGTGTGAAAAAGCTAGCAAGCTAGGGTATGTTAGCAGTAAGTTACCAGTAGCCTCAACCGTCTCAGGTCACAGAATGCAATAAAGATGTCTGAGTGCAAACGTAGAATATCTACACATAGATATTTGGAAAGACCAAATTTAACCCTTGGAATTAACATATTAAAAGTCAATGTAATTTTTTAAATTAATTCAAGACATTTCAAGGCCTTGATTTTACACACACTAATTTAATACTTTTTAAGGATAAACACTGTAATGTCAGAATATTTTTTATAGTAAAAAATACAGAAAAGTCCAGATTTCCCAATAAAACTTAAAAACTATTGAGATAACATGGCAAAATGGGGAGAATTTCAAGGGGTGAATACTTTTCAAAGGCGTCATATATGAAGATGATTTTTTTTTTTTTTTTTTTTTGTAAAGGAGCTCCAGAAATCTGCAACTGAAAAATATATAGAAAAAAAACATCAAATTTAATTGCACGTTGTGTATGTACAGCACAGCCGTAAACAACATACCACACACATGACACAATATGATCCAGTTGCCCATGGATACCAGTCTTGTCTGTGCCGAGAAAAGAGTAAAAAAAAGAAAACAGAAAAACATTGAGTGGCGAGGCCATTAGCTGCACAGCTTATTCGCCTCGTACTCTGTGTAGTTTGGATGTTTGGCACTGAAAGCTTGCAGGGCAGTGAGTATCCGCGTCACGTCGGTGCCGGACAGCTTGAGCCTGTGACGGAGCAGGCAGGCGAACAGGTCCACGTGCGGCGCCCCCGGTGGAGACAGGCGGTTGACGCGGTAACGCAGCTCCACCAGCTGCAGCAGGGCCGAGTCCTGGGATCCCTGAGTGTACGGGTAGTCTATCTGCAGGATCAGGTCCTGGATGGCTTCGGGGTCAAAGTGCACGCTGTACCCGAACAGCTGCATGCTGTTCACCTTCATGTAGCCGACGTTGCTGGACGGCTCTTGGTCCTCAGGTGGATCGCTGTACAGACTCGCGTTCTTGCTTCCTCCCGCCGAGTCCCTGCTGTAACTCCTCAGGTAGAAGTGGACGGTCTCGAAAAAGCTCTTCCACCTGTTTCCCAGAGTCAGCGTCCAGTTGTAGCAGTCTAGCGGGATGTCCAGCCTGGTGCGCTCCCAGTCGGGATATCCGTGCTGACCGATCGGCATGGTCCAGCTCTCGGAATGGCTGCCCCCGAAAGGGTTGACGAACAGCGACAGGGTGGGCTCCAGGGTGCTGTTCCTGGTGAGGCAGAACTGCAGGGCGAGTCCCAGGAGCAGGTGGACCCGGTTGGATTTGACTCGGTTGCTCTTGAGCGTGAGCAGCATCCTCTTCCTCCACGAGGGGTCGAACCAGGTGTTGATGCGCACGTCGTTGCTCACAAACACGCCGTGCAGCGCAAGACGCGGGTCACGGCGCTGGATCAGGAAGCGCAGCTCCAGGTCCTGCAAGTCTCTGTCACTCTCCATGCCCAGGTAAGGGTCGGTGGGGTCGGGCACGGCGGGGCGGCACGCCCCCTGGGTCAGGGTGAAGCCCGGGTTGCAGGCGGCGCACCGGGTCCGGTTCTCGGCAGAGCAGGAGGCGCAGCGGGGGCCATCGCCCACGGAGCAGGGCAGAGGCACCTGGCACGGCGGGTGGTCATAGGGGCAGGAGCAGCTGCGGCTCCTCTCGCTGTAAATGCCCCCCTGCTTGTTCTCGCTGCAGTACAGCGTGGAGAGAGCACGGTTCAACCAGAAGTGCAGGGACCTGTGGGGAGAGACGACAAACTGATTAAGTAGGCATCGGGTCTGGAGACGCCACGCTGCTCTACTGGCTCCATTAGGATAATAAAATCATTTATTAGCCCCATGAAGTGGCATTTAGTTTGACAAAAAAATTTGAAATGTCACAATTTACAAGCAATGAATTTGGACTTTTGGGGACTTTCGTTTTTAAATCTGAAAAACACTAGCATACGGTTGAAACCAGATATTGACACACTGTATAAAAAGACAAACACATTTTTTCTCCCTGTCTGAAGTTAAATCAGACCAAACTTTTTGTGTTTTAGCTTAATTAGAATTACCAAATTAATTTCTATTTGCTAAATGCCAGAAAACTTGGCGAGGACATTTTTTAGAATTTGTTTTGTAACTTTCCTCAAATTCAAAAGTTGACATACATTTGTATCAGGGATAACTGTCTTTTACACTGTATGACCTGCGTCAAACCATTTGGCTTTCCTTCCATAAACTTCTGATATGATAACTGACACATTTGAGGTAAATCAAGGCACAGCTGTGGATGTGTGTGAATATCTGGTTTCTGCTGTATCCGTATTGTTTTATGCCTAGAAACTGAGAACAGTGGGGGGTGGATGGGGGGACAAAAACAGAAATATATCAAATAGATGTGTGTCTGCCTATTGACATGATCGAAAAAAAGATGGAGGATGATCTTAGGTTCCCCAATATTCTATACAGGAAAAGTGGACGAGATTTTTGAAGGTCAACAGGTAAAGAGGACAAATGTCTCGAACCCATGAAAATAGTTTTTCTGTTAGAAAAACATCCTGTCCCAGGATAATAACGACATTTGAATCTTGGTTGTGAGACAAGGACACAACAAATTTCACACCAGAACAACAACAACAGCAATAAGCTCTAGCAGAGTCAGCAGCCAGACCATCGAGGCAAACATAAGTGTTGTTTGTGAGCATGAAGTGTCTCAGATTTTTAAAAAAGCTAATACTACTATTTATATGTTTTTTTGTGTCCTTTGCGTAAAACACCTGCTGATGTCCACAGATCACTTCATCATATAGACAAGACAGTTCTCTCCAAAAGTCTGTTTAATGCAATGCACACGTTTGTGAACAATAAGTAGCTAGTCTTAGTTAATTTTCTCAGTGCCCATTTAAATCAGACATTTTTTTTTACTTTTTTTAGAAAAAATAATGTGTGAGAAAACAAACTATAGATGGACAGTTTGAGTTTGGGGTCCATAAGATGCCATTTTGGCTACATTACAGTCATAAAGGTTGAGCATCATGAGTAAAACACAGACTGATTATGTGAAGAAAATGTTCACTTTCAGCTGCTTCCATTCACTGTTGCCAAGTTTAACACAAACACTTCGTGGCCTGCTGATATGGAGTCTTCTATAGTGACTTTTGAGCACTAGAGAAGCGTTGCTAGTTGCAACTAGCGCCTAAACTACAGTATGGACCCAAACACAGAGAATTTCTGTGTTTTGAATTACCATTTTTGGTCACAAACAGTCCACTGTGGCCAATTACTGGTAGACTGGGCTTGCTTTTAAATCCCTGGGTATTGTGCAACTCTGTTAGAGTTCCTAGCTACTGCTCTTGGGCTTATTCCTATTCACTTTGCAAGCTGCCATATAAATTTTTCACCATAAAAAATAACATTCGAGATGGATTCCCTTCAGGTGCTCACCCTATTATGTTCTGATGTTAAAGTTCAGTAATTCATATATAAAGTCATCAAAATGTTGCAATTTTTGGCCCGATATCTGCAGATTTCAGCAAGTCGAATGCAAGACTTTGCAATGCCAGCTTGAATGAAATTTAAGACTGAAAACATTATAACTATTGAGAATGGTTGAGGGCCCTGCTGGCTCGTAAGGGTTGGCAACAGAAATGAGCCTGTGGTGAAATTGAATATCGTCCAGCCAACTGGTGGTACATTTGCTCTTATCCAAAATGGATGCAAAAAAAAAAAAAAAAAAAAAAAAGCCAGCTGGCTGAGTAGCAAGGGTATATTAGCAGGTACTTACTGACGGCCTAGATCCACTGAATGTAATGACTCAAACTTTTGCCTGACAGGAAAGTCCAAATTTAAGATAAGCATATATAAGACCAACTTAGGTTTTTTTAAACGAATTTAAGACATTTTATGGTCTTAATTTCAATGCATGAATTTAGGACTTTTCAAGGATGCCTGGGCACTGGGTAAGGAAGAACTGGGTAAGGAAGAACATCCCCTACACTACCATTGCATCTGCACCAAACTTACTGTTCTCCTAGCAACTGTTGCAACCAGACCCATCTGTTGGATTGCTAAATGGAAAGGCGTAAAGGCCTCTCTCCAGAGAACACGTATCCACTGCTCTATTGTCCAGTGGTGGGCTACCTCGCGGCAATTCATTTATCGTTTTGCTTTCCACTTGTTCATGTAAGCTGCTCGGGGAAGGAAACAGATTCAATGGAAGTTTTCAGAGCTACTTTGGATGCCGTGGAAAGCTTGGAGGTCTGTATCTGTTTTCTCTAAAGAAACTCCAGCTGAACCCCTTGCTTAGTGACTTTGAGTGGCATTCCGCTTTGTGAGCGCTTGTCATTCCCAATCACTCCCACTTTGTTATAATTCCACCAACAGTTGACTGTGGAATATTTAGTATGGAGGAAATTTGGACTTATTGCACAGATAGTATTCCGATCACGACGCCACACTGGAATCCACAGAGCCACTGAAAGCGACTCATTCTCTCACAAATATTTCTAGCGGCGGTCTGCATGCCGATGCGCTGGGCTTTATACACCTGTGGCCGTGGCAGTGATTGGAACACCTGAATTCAATCATCTGGAGGGGTGAGCAAGTGCTTATGGCAACACAGAGTATCAACAAAAACCAAAAGGGGGAAGTCATAAAACACAGTCAGGATTAATAAAAGCAAGCACATCCCGTCCAAAGGGGGTTGAAAACAATTACAAGTAGGCCTGTTGCAATAAGGAATACATCAATTAATCACATGATGAACTGAAACAAGCTCAATGATTTCCATTTGACTGATTTATTGTTTTTCCTCTTTTCTCTCTTTCTACCAAAATCTAGGTGACTGAAGTCTTCGGTCTGGTGCTTTAGTCTCAACTAGCTCGTTTTTTTTTGAAGGGCAATTTTGTTTACAGAGGCTCCATAATTCATTTTATCTGTTGTTTCTGTTGTTTTGTTTATTTATTGTGGATATTTAAAGTATCTTGAGGATCCAGTGTTAAATGTTCATCAGAATTGAAAGTTTACTGATCTTTGAGAAATGCCATCACCATCATGTGACTTGAAAATGGTCTCCAAACAAACATTTTTGTCGTCTACCGTAGTAACTTATGGGATAATTCATCGTCCAGCAGGCCTAAATACAAGGACGAAAACAACAATTTGTGTGGAAAAAGAACATGTAAATTGTGGATGACAAAAGAAAAATAAAATTAAAAATAGGCCAAGCCAATTCAATGTCCACAAGTAGAAGAAGCTTGAAGCAGAGTTGCTGTCAGAGTGTGACAGTGAGGAGCCAGAAGGACTACATGAGAAGCACACTGATGGGCTCGACATTATTTAGCTAATTTTCCTGCCAGAAAGAGCTTTCAGTATTGAGTGTTGATAAGAGAGCCATCAAATCTGCGACAGAGAGCGCATCCAGGTGAGAGTGAAATGACTAATTTATCTATCCCCGCAGCAGCAAGAACACTGTTATTTTTTAATAAAATGACTCAAGTATTTGACAAGAAATTTTAAGATGACATATTTAGAGTAATTCTGTGCAGATGGTTAGAAATTCGTGTGTTTTTTTTGTTTTTTTGCCAGACGAGTTCCTTTGTCTTCCGCTGGCTGGGGAAGCAGCTTCGCTCCCGTCAGCACTTTTCTCCGCTCTCGCCGGCTACTTTTCCTCAAGTGCCTTCTAATAAGCGCCGTCTCGCTCTGCTGCTTACTCTCTCTTTCCCTCTCTCTCTCCGCCTCACGCATAAATCATTCTCGTAATTATGGGTTCCGGGGAGCAGCTCGGGTTAACGCAAGCATCCCTCCCCTCTCGTTCCCTTCTCCCCCCCTGTCTCCTCCAGCCGTCCCGTGTCTTACCTCGGCCTCGGCAGGATAATCCTCGGCGGCTTTCGGCACCTCTTGCTGAGGCTGAAGAGCTTGTTAGTGGTGCGGCTGGCTCTGGCCAGGAGCTGCTTGCTGCTGGTTTCCAGCTGCCTGTGGCGCTGCAGCAAGCCGCCGTCCATGCGCCACAAGTGCTCCACGGCAGATGTGTTCACAGCGTAGTGGACTGGCAGCTTCCCAACGAAGCCTCGGAACTCCTCTGGCAGGAAGAGGGAAAATGAATAAATGAACTCGGCCTGTGGCTACAAACCCACAAATTAACAACATCCAGAAAAAAAAAACCAGGAACTTCATCCTTTGTTGTTTGCTCGGCACAATGGAGCGGCTAAACAGTGGAAGCAACCGCAGCACAGAGGGAGGAAAATGTTGTACATATATTTACATTTTCTTGGCTGGTCAAAGAAACAAGAAACGAGCAAGCTGTGTCGATGTTAGCATTGCCTTGGAAAAGTATTCATAACCTTTTGACCTTAATTTTCCGTAGTCTCCGGACAAAAAGTTGGGATGGCTCTGTGATTTGTTTTTTTTTTTCCCTCGTCATGACACATTTTTTGACTGAAGCGTTTTACAAGAACCACTGATTAAGCATTACAGTTTGAAGCCACAGGGAACGCTAAGTGCAGGCTGACACCAGAAGGATGCCTCACTAAAAATGAAAGATGCTTGTCATGGAGGGGTGGAATAAGTTTGGAGGAATGTCTGGGTTGCATTGATTCATAAACATTAACTGTGAATGATCTATTGCAAACAGCTGCTAGTTTACACACATTTTGCCAACATGTTCTACTTTCCAAGTGGGTGTTGAATCATTTTTACAAAGAGTTGTAACTTTTTGAAGGTCTTTTTTGTGGCTCTACTGGCCTTTATTCTTTAGTAGCTGGGCAGGAAGACGGGCAGAGAGAGAAGGAACCGGGGACGACTGCGTGGAGGCCTGTAGCCTCTGGATGCGGTGCGCCTGCTCTACCGCTGAGCCATGTGGCGTCCCATAAAGAGTTTTATTGAGGTAGATGAAAGACCATCAATAATTTCCCCACCTTATCAGCACACAGCCAGCAAAACGCACGAGCTCACTAAGCTGCTGTTTATGGATCCATGTGAATATGGCGCTCCCAAAAGTAGAATAGTTCTCACATAAAACACATATTTTAAAACTTCATTATTACTGTTAGGTTTATTAGGAAATAATTACATTTTTAACTTATGCTTTAAAAATCTCAAATAGCATATTTCTTTTTTAATTATTAAAGAACTGACCAATATACTTTATATACTGACTGGGTAACTTATAATGGCACTGAGAACTATGTATCTTTTTCCTTTTACTTCCCAAATATGAACTATGTTGTAACTGTTAGAGCTAAACTATGAAACGACGGGTGGTAAATTAAATTTAATTAAAGAAATAGCGAGCAAATTTGAAAATGTAAGAGGTATTATAGGTGTCTAAAGTATAGAGTTGTTTTTATTTTCATGAATTTGTGTCTGACTGAACCAAACACACAAGTGAATCATAAGCGAATGGAAAGCAACCTGCCTATGCTAAGTTATGTGCGATATGGAGGTGTTTGCGCAGCTCATCACCAGTAACAAGACTGGTGCATGAAGGTTTTTAGGTAAAAGAACCCTGAAGGTAGTGCTGTATTTACTGGCACTGCGTCCTAAACTAATAATAAAGCACCTAAACATCTCTGTAGAAGTTTTCTGCATGTTCCCACGTTCTATTGTTCCTTATCAAGTCTCTAATAATTACGAAAAGACTGTATAAAAACCATGAAGACCATCCACATTCTAGCAGATTTTCTTTTTGTATCATGTTAATAATGTCTGAAGGGGCCAAAGAAACACATTTTCCCCAGACAATTCTTCCAGTCTCTCATGGTATTATTGCTGAAGTACAAATGAACATTTCTGCATTTCTCTCTCCAATCATATTTTAAAGGTGACTTCTTATGCTTTCTTGAACAGGTTAGGAAATGTCTATACAAAACATGTTCTTTACATTTTTATGCTCAGTTCTGTCTATTTTAAGCTCCTTCCAGAATGGACTGCGTTAGGACCTGTTGCCACTTTAAATCCAAATAAGTTACTGTAGGCCATGCCCCCTGCCCCCAACTCAACATTTACACTTATGTGAAAATGACTTCAAACAGATGTGCAATTATACAACCGTACATTTTTGGAAAGCAAAAGCAGAGCCTCCTGCAAAACCAACAAGAATGCATCAAGTGGTTTCTAGATGGTGAGTCAACAACAACCCCCCCCCCCCCAAGCACATACAGGTAACGGCTAGGGTTGCTAGGTAACGACGCTTCCAGTGGAATCTGACTTAAACAGAAAGTTTTTGAAACGACTCATTTTCCAGATACCAAAACACGTCAACTTATTGCCACAAAATGTCTAGGTGTTTTTTTTTTTTAAAGCATGTGGGAAGTACAAAAACATGCACATATGAATTTTGCATAACAGGTCCTCCTTAATAACCTGTCTGAGCTCCAACTTGCTCCGTCTCTGGAAGAGACAAAACAATTCGGACATTTGGGAGCGCTGCTGTTTGTTAGGTATTTATTAGACGTAAATATTTTAAAGTGTTGCGTGGAGAAAATAAAAACGCTGCTAATCATTCCCTTGATGCTACTGTGTGTATAGCACTGACTTAAATATTAAAGTGAAAAAGAATAGCAAGGCATTCTGTGCTTTTGGTGTTTTATCAGAGGAGAAACTGTGTGGTAAGTAGGGTTAGGGTAAGTGTATAAGCATACATGAGGAGAGAACAGTAGGCTGCTATACATCTGGGGTCAGATGCATAAAACGCCACAGGTTTGCTGCATAATTTACTTGGAAATGTCTCCTCTGTAAACCTGCATTGTTTATCTGTTTAAACTCACGACCACTAACTTATCACAATATATAAAAAAGTGTTTTATTAAATCCAAATTGGTCCAAACAGACGCTTTCCATTTAATGAACACAATAGCAGAAAACATGCAAACAGAAAACAATAAAACTCCGACTACATGTTACTGGGATCCATAACTCCAGTACGAAATGAACTATTGAAGCACATTGCAATCTATAAGCCATTAATCATGCATTATTACAGATTTTCAGATGGACAAAGCTCATCTTTCCTCTCTTTGAACTTGAACAGAAGATCTCAAATGTGAGAGTCACTGCTTTAGCCTAATATTTTTTTCATGTTTTTGCTTTTTTTCTCTCCACACATAAATGTTTCAGATCATCAGAGGAACAGATCATTTCATAATTTAATTTAGGTTATGGGTTAAACATTTTCCATATCAAAAAAGTTTTATTTTCCCCGCTAATTAAATATTTAATTCAATCAAAATCTACTTTTTTTACTCACTCCAGTTATTGTTTTCTTTGAAAGCAAAAGAAAAACAAAAAAACAATAAAATGAAAAAGCATTTTCATTGAGTTTATCACATATTTTGTTAAAAATGAACATAAACATAAAGTAAGGCTTCAGGGAACTTTGTTTGTGAAAGTCCAGCAACATGCAGATTTGTTTTAGCCACAACACTTTTGGGGGGCTCGTCCGGGATTCTGCACCTGAGCTGAGACAGAAGTGTAATTGGTAATAGCAAAACAAAGCCTTGTCAAACAAGCAAACCCACAACTGAAGTCCTGATCTGGGAAACTGACATGTTAAATGCTTTGCTCTGTGCTTTGTCAAGCAGCAAGGCAGACCAGTTCCCTGGCACACATGAGCTGGAGACTACAGAATTGTGACTAATGTCTGAATCACTGTTTCGCTTCATTAAAAAAAAAAAAAAGACAGTTTTTCTTGTTTCGTAATTGTTTTCCTTCAAGCTTGTGTAACTCGCTCAAGGCATTTAGGCTGATGTTCCAGCCTCAGTACAATTTACCACATTCTACTATTTTTATGTAGCGTTGCTCCCATTATGTATCAATCTGATTCTCTCCTTTCTTTGTTCCTTCTCTTGCTGCTTTTTGCCAGTATGCAGAGATAATCTTTTCAGTTATGTAGGGAATAAATGATTTATGCCTTCAAACTCTTCATTATGTAAAAATGATAACTTGGAAAAAATGATGGCGTTCTCACATCGTTTCACGAGGCAGAAACTGAAGAAATATGAATAAGCTGTGTCGGAGCTAACAAATTGCACAATTCTGCAAGTCATATTTCTTTTTCTGTGCAAGAATAACTTACACTGCAGTGGGTGGTTCGTTTTCTCCTTTTATGAAGTCAGAGAACATATTTTTATGTTCATTATTTTTGCTCAGGGACTCTGTATACACTTTTGGGCTAAACAAATTGATTTTCTAGGAACTAACTAAGCACCTAAAACATCAAATCAATCACTGAAAGCTAATTGTTTGTTCTTTGAATTCAGAGTCTACAGTGCCGCCCATCGCTACGGTCACTGAAGAATCCATTTATGGAAAAAGAATGCAAAAACATCTTTTGAGCTCATATTTAGAGGTACAAATTCATTTTATTTGTCAGAGAAAGAGACTACCTTCGCTTTAAACTCTAGAGAGGAATGTTTCAAAAGACAAGTTTTTTCCTCCCCCAGGCACTAAAAGCACAATTCAAGCTGACATTTTCAGCTTCCATTTGGAAGGGTCAAAATGAACTTGTTGCTCACCAGATTCCTCAAAGTCCTTGTTGGACAGCCTCAGCGCATCTCTGATGTGCAGCAGGCTATTTTCCAGAGTGTCCAGGTCAGAGTGAGGACAGTTGCACTGAGGGAAGTCCACACTGCACTCGCACCAGCAGTCGTTGTTGCGGCAAACGAACTGCCCCTCTGACTTGCAGCCAATGTAGTTGAGGGCCGCCTGAATGAAATGGCCCTGAAGGTAACCAGGAAGGATCACCTGCAACCCTGAGGTGTGTCCAAGATGGAAGAAATGGAGAAAAGCACATTTTAGCACATTTTCATGTCATTGAATTACAATTACGTTGAAATGTACTTCAGTAAGTCAAAAAGTGCAACTCACATATTAATTATACACAAAGTGTTAAATCCCCCTACAGATTGTCAGCCAGAATATTACATAAAGCTCATTTAAAAGGTATTTCATACTTGTTATGTTGCATTCAATCAAGGGGAAGACTGACGAGATAACAGGTTTCCATAAAGGGTATCAGACGAAGGGGCTGCCTGTATCCAGCCATATAAATGGAAAGTTGAGTGGAGGAAAAAAGTAGTTGAAAAGGTGCACAAGGAACAGACTGTGCGCTTGCTTGAGGTGGACGTCCACTTTGATTCTGCTATTAATTTCTGTATAGCAAATCTTTTTGGTTTTATGTAGAGCTTTCAACCGATATAAGAAACTTTATTAAATTAATCACACTCTAGCACTGTGATTAATCCTGATTAGTCACTACGCCTAACTTTGAAAGCTTAAAATATAAATATGCACGCAGATGTTCTTGCAGGAATGGTGCCCTGGATAAGACTCTCCTTCTGCTACAACCCAACCAATTAAAACGCAAGAAATTATTTGTCTGTTGTTTTTTTTTGTTGTTGTTTTGAAGCAGAAAGCAGCTAATGTAGTCTCCCACTATTCATCAGCTACTAAGGGAAACTTACTCCACAATGCATACATACAAGTAGTAGCAAACCTGTTCATCTTACAGATGAGATCAATTTTATTTTCTAGTTCTTGAACATCCAACCCTTCCTGATGCTGCCCTGGGCAACTGCCCATACAGCCTATATGAAAAACCGCCACTGTATGCACATTGCCAAAAAATGTTTAAGAAAATGTTTTATTGTCTCAAACTAACAATGTCTGAAGATCACTAATCACACACTTTTTCACAGAAAAAAGACGATTATGATCGGTGGCCGATCGATCAGCACACCTCTAAAAACAGGTAGTTTGATTAATCTGCATTATGTAATAATAACGAGTTAAAATTGCATGTGTTAAAGGGTTAACATCGACAGCCTTGGTGTTATGTAATATTACAATTATCTGGGGAATTGAATTGTGGATTTCATTAGCTGTCAGCTGTAATGAGGAAAAGCAGCTGAAAAAAACAAACAAACTCTTGACATAAAACTCTCACTTTTTAGACGCAAGTGTAGAGCCTTTCAATGACTGCTGAACTACAGAGCAGAAAACAATAACTAAATCAAAACTAGGTATTTTTCCCCTGAATTTTTGTCATGTCATATAACACCCACCAACATAACCCTGGTTTTAGGGTATGATACAGAACCTCATGCTGTTATCCTGAATGTTATCACGTGTGTATTAGTCCAATGATGAAATTGATCCAACAAAAAAGGACACAATGTTCTTTGAGTCATCTCTTCGTGCACATCTGAGCAGAAGCAAGAGGAGATGAAAGATTAAAGTTTTAAAGTACAGGGTCTCGTGGGGAAGTACAAATTTACAGGTTGATGTTCTGCAGCTTTGGGTCAATAAGAGAAGCAAAAAGAGCATCACAGGTGTCCTTTAAAGAAGAGCTCTGACATTTTGAAAAATAAGCCTCTTCTGTCTTTTTTTTTTTTTTTTTTTTTTACAGAGTTGGGGATTATTCTGCCTGCACTGTTCATGATGAACAAGATGGCTTGACACAGCACGACTTGTTCCCAGTGAGAGTGGAAAGAGGCACGCAGACAATTACACTCACTTTTTTTCCCCCTCCGGCGAGTAAAGCAGCAAGTGTTTTGTTAAAATGTGCATTAATACAACAAAAGAATGGCATAACGCTGACACTAAATGCTAATCGTGGTGGGCCTTTTACCATTACAGCAATCTCAAGTACTATCAGTAATCATTTCAAAGCTTTTCCAACATGAAGTGTGACATTTAGCCTGTACGACTCAACCGAATAACAAACAGTTCAAAATATGTTAGAAGAGGGAAAAAAACAGCAATAAAGATGCAAACAGTTGGTTAAGAAAGTCACAGTTTGATTCAATATTGATTTAAATGCTTTGATATTGATTTAGTAATAAGAAGTATATAAATAATTCATTGGATCATCCATTATTAATTTTATGTATTACTTATTTTTTCATTGAACAACCATGGTGGTACACATTACTTTAACAGTGTAAAACATCTGAATATAAAACAGTAGAACAATATAGAGTACAAAAGTTAAAACATCATAGTGCCACACTCCTGTGTCGGTAACTCTTTTTATGCACAATTTATATTTTCATACAGACAGAACAAAACTTAAGTTTCAATAAAAACATGTATTAGTTGATTTGGATACATTTGTTCTATTTGTTAGCGCGCATATTTAGTTAACATATGTATTTATATCAACTTTAAGTAAATTTTTTTTGCTTAAGATTTGTTTGTTTTCCTGCCGGTACTTACCTGCCCTGGAGTTGCCAGACAAAAGTTGGGGCCAGGGTTCAACAGGCTTAAATGCTGATTGGACTGAACCACTAGTTCCTGCTGGCAGGGGGAAGTTCCAGTTTCTTTGTTTAGATAAGCTTTGTATTTAAGTAAATATTAGTATTTAAAGTTTAATATTTTTGATTTTCCTTTTTGGGTCTTTAGTTTAGCCAAACTTAGTGAAATGACTTACTGTCATTTGTTTTTGTGTTATTTGTAATTGTATTCTGTTTAGTTCCTCTATTGTGTATTAATTGGTCTGATCAGCCAGTATATAAACCCCTGCTTGTCATTTCTTTGTTAGGTCAGTTATGTTTGTTTGTGCAGCCAGTTCGTTTAATTTTTTTTTTGCCTGAGTTAAGTTTTTTTCTTTGACCTCTTTTATGAGCTCAGTATATCTTTTGTCATTTACAATCTTTGGGTTAAAATAAAAAAAAAATAATAAAAAATTTTCTAATATGTCCTGTGACTCCTCCTGGTTTTTTAACTCGGTCCATCACAGCTACATTGAATTTGAAGTAAAGTGGATGTAAATGTAAATAATTCTCCTTTTGGAAACTGAGATAATTCACATTGTTCTTGACTCATCATTTTTATACATATTTGAACAATATTGTTTGCCAACCACCAATAAACACAAGAAGAAGAAGATGACTACTTCACATCCAAGTATTTTACATGTGACACAAAGCTAATAAAGCGTGCTGCTATATTTGGAAGGGTGGCCAATGCAGACTAAGTGGCTTTGTTCACTTCCTCTACATTTCTTAAACTGAGGAGAAAATCAAAGTAGCTTATCCATCTGTTTGCTGATTGGCCTGGTTGAAAATCAACTGGTGAAATCGAGCTCAATGGCAGAAATCCCAGACATAAAACATAAGAGAGATGAGAATTGAGCAGAATTTTGTAGGAAGGCAATGGTGTGGCTACGTCAAAGTTGAATTTTGTTTTTATCACACTTTAACACTCTTACAGAAGCTTTTGTGAGGTTTTAGTCATGGAATTAAAGCAATTTAAAAACGAAATACTGAATTGTTACATATTAATTTGCAAATTAGACTTGGTGAAAAGATAACAAACTGACAGTCATCTTTCTGAAGGTGAAGTGCAAAAGACCAGGATGTAAGACACATCTAAGCTAAACAGAACTAGAAGCTACTAGTTTAGAGGCTGAATTAACCACCAGAAGCTAACAGCTAGCTGAACTACTGCTAAGACAGCCTTTATATCTGACACAAAATTCACAAAATGATCGAATTATTATTTAATACAGTAACCTAACATTTACCCCTACTCCTGCAAGCATGCAATAGCAATTACTATTAAAATATCTAAAAAATTTTTTATCATTTTGATTTCCACATCCTCAGAAACCCCCCCACAGATTTAATGTTGTGGCCATTTTTAATTGCTTATTGAGCAAATCATTGTCACTTTTTTGCCATTCTGCTCTTTGGATATTAACACAAGCATGACAAACTTGTTCATTAAAGTGCGTTTTCAATGCAGGAACCAGTGTAGCATTTTATGTTAGTCGTCTTGCCAAAAGCCGGTCAAATTGTCTGTTAACTTTGAATTATACGACAGGAGGTTTGTAGTTCTATTTGCAAACGCAGCATCAGATCCAGCCATCCATGCTCCACATCACCAGGTTTTACACAGATTGGATTCAAATACATTAAGAAAATTCCTCAACCTTCCAACTTCCTTCAAAGTGGAAATATTTAAGTGAGGACAGTGTGACTGTGAAATTCTGCTTCAGCATCTCTTCAGACGTGGGGAGAAATAAAGATTAAACTATTTTAACCGGTAAAGGTAAAATATTTTTTTGACCTTTTGGTTCTGAGACATAGATTAAAGTGATGAGTGATCACATCTGCCAGGGATTGCTGATTATTTCACTAGTTCAAAGTCTGAATGGATCTGTGCAAAATACTTCTGAGTTTGAAGTGATTTTAATTCACTTTCAGATCTTAGCCACAAGGAAATTGTATAAAATCACTTCTATTGAAAGCCGACTGCCGTCCTGATTGGAGCTCTCCTTGCCTCCTTTCTTTCAAAGAGCCAGGTTTGGTGCAGGTCATCAACTCTACTTTTGGTCAATGGGCTTAAAAATTATGACTGCTATGATAATAGAATTTCAGATTAACGCTGTGTTAGTCTGATTTCATTGTTTTTGTCTTGTGTTGCATAAACCAGCTGGGTTCCAGTTTAGGAAACCATTATCATAACATGTCTACTTCACAGCATTGTCCTGCAGTTTTACACACCATTACTGTGCAATTTTATTATAATAAGCAGAATTGCTTATTGCCCTCACTTAGACAGCCTATATGGAGATAAATCATTGGCCTTAAAGTTTGTTAAAAAACAAATACATTTGAAAAAGAACTGAAAAAAAAGGTGAAACTGAAAAATTATTTTGAACCTTTAAACGAATGTTGACACTGCATGCACACTGGCCTGGCATGCAGTTTGAACGTTCTGATCCAGACGTTTGCCTCCATTTTGTTTCTATTTAGGTATACATGGAACCTATGCGTCTTCGCTGACGGCATAAATCTTTCACAATGGGCAATTTTTCTTTTAAGAGGGATATATTATGTGTTTTCCAATACTATGTGTTCTGGCATTGTCAGGCTAAAGTGCCTTAGCCTCATCTGTGGTCTGTGAATGTATTTTCAACCCCAAGTGGGGTTAGCTGTGTGTAAACTTCTCACACAATCGCTCATGCTTTACATTTACCTTGCAGCTGAACCTTGTTTTCAGGACTGTGAACCAGAACGGAGCTGACCGTGTCCAGATTGTCATAGTTGCTGCAGCCGAGAGGCCCGGTTCTAGTTTCAGTCACCTGAAACGACATGGAGAAAACCCAGAAAAATCCCATCTGTGTTAGTTTTTATTAATTATAAGATACACTTACTTAACTTTTCATCCTTCTAAAGGAGGTCAAGAGAACATATTAGCACATTAAAAATGTATTCTGCCTCAGAGGCATGAGTAATGGAATAACACTATCAAAGTAGTAATGTAAAGGTCTTTTAATTAAAAAGACTTCCTTCCCTAGACAGAATATTTCTGAGGGAAAGAGTAAGTCATCATCCCAACAAACTTGAAACTAATTCACAAGTGTGAAGAAACTGCTTCTGACATGAATTAGTGTTGACACATTGAAGATAGAAATTCAGGAACATTGCTTGGTGTGTTTTTTTTATGCTCATAATCCTTCCTACTTCTCATATTAAAGCCATTGTACTGTCATGAATTGTGTGGTGAGGTGGTGAGGCAGACGCTGGAGACCCAGGTAGGATTTGGAGTGATGATGATTTATTGCAGACAACCAGGAAACAAACAGTCCACAACTGTGGCAGCACTGCAAGCAGGAACACAGGGGCTAGAAGCAGGTAGCGCACAGCAAACGAGTGGAGA